>JAQFZT010000595.1:0-22541 GCA_034696325.1 Camisiidae sp.
TTTTTATAGTACAGTTGTATGAAATTAATTTTGGATATTGCTTTGCACGAAAGTATATATGTTAATAATACCGGACAAACTTCTGGCACAAATAGTACATTATAGTAGTGAAGAGAATTCTAGAAATTTCCACTCCCATCCCATTCCCATCCACTCCATAAGGTTTTTTCCACTCTCATCAGACCTTAAAACCATTATCAGTGACAAAAACACAAGATTTAAGCATTTCTAAAGAAAGAGCAGCTCGATTTGTCCTTTCTCACTTTGTCCATTTCCTGTTTTCAATCCCCTCAATAACTAATTCCCAAAAAATTCATCCCATTTCCAATCTCATAAATAAACTAAAACAAAAATAAAACTAATTTCAACTAAAATATATCAAATGAATAAAAAATATAATAAATGTATAAATTAAGACTATAAATTCCAAAGCTATCCCAAGGGATCAAACTACGTGACCCTCAAATATTAAATGATAATGAAATTATTTTTGAAACTATTTCAGTTAATATCATTCTCATTCACTTTCAGAGTTTTGATTGAAGTAGCTTCATTGATTTCTATAAACATTATCAATTTTTAGTAAAAAATATTTCATTTTAACTTTGCTGATGAACTTATTTGAGCTTTTTCTTCATTCAATTGAAATAAAGCTTCCTTTGGTTTTAGTTTACTAATGAGTTTGAAAATGGGATAAATTTTTTGGCAATTAGTTATTGAGAGGATTGAAAACAGTGCGCGGGCGAAGCGAGAAAGGACGAGATAAGAAAGTACGAATCGAGCTGTAGCCGAAATTTTAGCACATGCTTGTGATTAAGAAATTACCTCAAATATTTTAATCCAAAACATGTACTTAAAATTAGAGAAGGTTTTATCTTATGTGAAGTAAAGGTTACTAAAGGGTGTCAATTAATCTAGTTGTGCTCATATGAGTTGCAAAAACAAAAAATATCAGTTGTATAATAGACAGGGGAACGAGATCTCGTCTCGCAGGAAATCTCACGGAATCTCGGGATATCTCGTTTCGCGAGATGAGATGAGTTACATGAAAAATTTATCAGACGAGATGAATCGGCATATTTTTTTATTGAATAAATTTTTTTTCGTGCATCAAGAAATATATGATTATAAATTCAAATGAATTTTAATAAACCAACATTTCAACATAAACCATGTGCCCTAATCCCTAAATAAAATATGAATATTAAGAATAGAAGATTAAGATAAGAGTTCCCCTATCCCAATAGAGATGTGGGGTATGCGATACAAAATTAAAAGAAAAAGACGAGACAAGCGGTATGCTATACAAATTTTTGAGAAAAGTGCGAGACGATACCAGTTTCGACCACATGAGACCGAGACGAGAGAGAGATTCTTAAAATTGAAAAATCCCGTGTCTATTGTATAATATAAAAAACTTTTGAATAAACCAATATTCTGAAAATCTCAAATTATTTATTAAGAAAGTTTACTTTTAAAAATGATTGTTAATACTAATTAAAAAACAAAGAACTAAATTGTATCAATGATGAAAAATAATTTTAATTCAGATCTTCAATCATCTCTAAGTCAAAGTGAATGTTCGAAAATTTTTCCCATTCAATCCCCGTCAAATTGGGAACCTATTCCATTCCCATCCCATTTCCCATGGGAATGGGAATCTCTTCACTACATTATAGTTATATGTTATACATTTAAGTCATAGCAAAAGGCTTAATGACTAAAAGCTATAGTACCTAAAATTCGAAAAATTATATTACAGTTAACACTTTTTTGTAATTTTATTTTAAAGCTAAGGTTACTTTTGCAATCACAGATAGAATTATAGTAGTTATTAGAAATGCCATCATTTCGTGAAATTATTTTCACTTCAATAATGAATACAAATAATATTCCATTAATGCTTCATAAAAATTAATTTTTTTGTATATTATGTTTAGTTAGTGAAATTCGAGCTCATCATGAAATTATTCAATAAATTGTAGAAACAACTGGAAAATATATTAAAAAAAAGAATTTTTGTACATTTTGAAAATCCATAATCGGATATAACAGAACTTTAACTTGTTAAGTTATTTGGGAATAAGTTATAAAGACTTGTAAACATAGAGAACGCATTCTGAAAATGGGTTTCCCTTAAAATGAATGCATATCGGATATTGGAGTACAAATTGGGTCAAACTATACTTATCCATTGATGCCATCCATTTGTTTCGGATCTTGTATTTAGTCTGCATTCAACTACTTCTCATATATCGTCACTTGAATACTATAAGGTTCTAAATGCATTTTTTGACGAAAAGAGTTATTAAAGGATTCATATACCTTATCATAAGTTTCATATTTTCATTCATTCAAATCCGAAAATTTATCTCTGGTTTGGTCGAAATTGCCGATTGAATCATATGAGTTGGACAAAAAACTTATAAAATAGACATTTTCGCAGACTTTTAAGTTCTTAAAACTGAATTCGAGAGGAATTACGATGAAGTGAGTCATATTCTGCTCAAATTTTATATTGACGAATTTATTTATTAATTTGGTTCAGTCTATATCGGGAAATCTGATTTTCAAATAAACCAGTAAGAAATGCATCATAACTTTCCAAAAATCAATTTTATATCATTTCAAACAATTTTTTGATAAAATATCTGAAAATTTGTGGCATGAATATAATAAAGTCGCATTTCGAGAAATTTTTGATTAAGTCGAAATATTTAAAAAATGTTTAAAATGTGTTTTTCCACTTTCATTTGAAAATTCCCTCGAAAAAATCTCTTTTTATTCGGTTATTCAGCGATTTTTAATAATTTAGAACTTTATAGCACTGAGTTTAGATTCATTTTGAGTGCAATAGAGTTCTATAAGCAAAAATGAATCGTCAGTACTCCGTGATAGAAACAGTGTAGCACTAAATCAACAATAGTGAGTGAACACATCAGATATATTAATTTTACGACAGATTGCATTTGAATCCAATAGTTTTAATATTATTTTTTTTAATTTCCACCAAATCATGATTTTTCTAGAAATTTTATGAAAAGTTTTTTTAATGGAAAGGTTTGGAATGGAATGGAAAAATTTAAAGCTTAGAAATATTTTGGCAATAGTCCAAGAATCACAGAAATGCGGTTCTGTTACTCATATTAACAGTTAATGTAAAGATATGTGACGGAAGCAGTGTATTAAGTTCAATCTGAAGCAACCAAATACTCCAAAAAGTATTATAATAAAGTTGTTTTGCACTTCTATACATTTGTTCCGTACAGTATTTACATTGAAAATATATTAAAAGTTTGATTAATAAATTATTGTTTATTTGAACGCTTACAACGCCCCAAGTTATGAGAACAGGCAGTAATTATCATAGTTTACATTGGGTTCACAATAAACTGTTTGCTAATCACTTTATTTCCTTTTAAAAAGTTTATTTCTCATTAAAAATTCATAAACATTGAAGACATCAGGTTTAAAAAGTAATTAAACAATTAGTTAAATTTATTTTAATCTAAATTTGGTTTACAGTCTTTGTCAATTGATTAACCGGTTTTGCCAAAACTATAACCGGCGGGTTGTGCTTATGCTATAGTTTTTCAAAACTATAACTGCTCTGACAGATTTTTTATTATACGCGTGATTTCTATTACTTTGATTGCATTTTTGTTAGAACAAAAAATTATTTTCTTAGTTGTGAATCCTAGTCATTGAGAAATTAAAATTTTTGAAAATTATATATTTGATTGAGAATTACAATTAAGAAAATAATTTTTTGTTCTAACAAAAATGCAATCAAAATAATATAGAAAACCTGTCAGAGCGGTTATAGTATTGAAGAAACCGGTTAATGAATTGACAACGACTGTATTATAAATTGAAACTAACATTTTGACGAAATAAAATGACTTCATCGAAATATATGAGAATTTGCATCTAAAAGCAAAATAGCTGATGAGCTCTGGAAACGTATTTTATTATCTATAATTTATTAGAGGTTTATCGAAAACTTCAAAATTTCATATCTTGAGGTAAAGATTACTCAAAGTGAGAGGAACTGAATATACTTTGAGTGAATATGTTTACATTAACAATGAGTTTGATAGTGCGGAATCAACATAAATTTTTAAAAATATCCTCTAAACTCGCTTCCCTATCATATCAAACATTTTAGTAATAAAGCTGGTGCTGAAATTGCAAATCCTATCATATCAGTTGAAAGTTTATTTTGTTGGTCCATTTTCTTATATCATATCATCTTATGAACTAATATTTCTCACTTTACTTCTTAGAACTTAAAAAATGTGTTATTTTTCAGAGTTTACCAAAATTGAGTGAATTTATTTTTCATACATCTCTAAAGGAAACTAAAAATGTTTATTGTATTTATCTATTAAGTTGGAAATAATTGATATCTTTGAAAGAAATATTTGATTTAAGTTGAGTAATATTTTTATTATTATTTAAGTTTCATTTTGAAGTGCATTTTTTAAAGGTACGAATAGACGTGAATTTTGCTGCCATATAACCTTATTAACAGATAGAACGGTACTCAACCAAAGTAGTAATAATCGATTTTACAAAGTATAGAGTGTGACAGAAGTGTTTCTCATCAGTGATCCTAAAACCTAATACTGTCCCATAATATGGTCCAACAATATATCGTCTCGTTCTCTATAATAACTTATATCCCTGTTTATTGTAGAAGCGCTTTAGTATATGCATTTGCATTGCATTTCTGTATTAAATCTCAAAAGAAAGTTGTCTCAATCCAATCCCAATCGCTATTTTTAACTATTACCGAGTCTTCAAAATAGCAATAGTGGCGCATCGTTTTCATTTCTATTCAATCGATTCCAATGCTATCGAGAAAGTGAACAAAAAGTATATAAAAAGGAGAGAAAGAAATACTTTATTTCCTTACGAGTAAGAGGAAAGTGATCACTAGAAATGCAAGTATTCACATCTTCAATGCCTGTACTTTCTGATTGATAAAATTTTTGTTAGGATTTTTGCAATAATGAGAAACTTGCACAACACTTTTCCTGTTTTAGTTTGTTGTTTATTGTCTTTCTCCCACTAGTCTTTGTTTGAGTCTGGTCTCAACGTCTCGTCCCTTTGCATTCATCAAACACTAATTCACTTCGCTCTACAATTTTAATTATTATTAATGGTTAGTCTCAACTCTAGAAGACTAATGAAATGTTGTTCAGTATAGAAAAGAAAATATAAGTTACTTTGGACTTTTCGTTCCTTTTTACTTGTGATGAAAAGCATACTCATCATCAAAATGATTGAAGTGTTTATGGCTCATAAATATTTAACGGGGTTTCAACTATTAAAATTTTTCGAAAACGAATTAAATATAATTTGATGTTCAAGTTTAATGTCTCAATGAGATACTGTAAACTTGAAGACCTCAAACATGACAATTCTATTGGTTTCATTAGTTTCAAATTCAGGCATATTTTCTTTAAGAATTAACAAATCAAAACACTTATGATTATTTTAAATAATGTTTTTTAATTTGTAAAAGAGAATGGGATACACTAATAAGTAGAGACTCCACATTGAACAGGTACCGAAAATACCATCATTTTGAAAATTCATCGGGAAAGTGTTCTAAGGTTACTATTAAGTTCATAAATGAAAGAAAAAAATCAAAATTTGAGACTACTGAAAATCCCGATTTTCGATATTTCCTACCGAACTCCCGATTTTACTTTTTAAGTTCCGATTTCTACGAATATTTGTAATAAAACTTGTTTAAACTGAACTTTTCACATCAAAAACAAAATTTGAAATTAAATCATATTTTGAATTAAGTGTTTCTTAATCTCTGAACAAGATGAACAACAAAGTCAAGATGTTCAAAATCAGTTGCTTAGTTTACATGCTTTTCGTTTTCTTCCGATTAAAATTAAAATTTTGGAATCCAGCTCCATGTCGATTACCAATAATTAAAACATTGTTGTCTATAAACAAATAGTACAGTAACGAACACATAAACTTGTTTTGTTAAATTATTATATTCACTCTGTATATTAACCAGCAGTTGAATAGTTGATAATTTAGAAATATTTAATTTCATTTTTCATTTGATTAATTTGGCAAAAGTTTCAGTAACAAATTTAAGCTCATTAAAAAGTATAAAATAAGTTATAAAAAATTGATGAATTGATTAACAGTAAAAGTTATTTACAAAACTATTATAGACACTTATAAATTGTTTGATTTCTTATATTCGAAGGCAACTCATTGAAAATATATGCACCAAAATTAAACAAACTTTTATCACTTTTATAGATATTCTCAAAATTTCTTTTTTAATTTTAGTTCCGTTCTTATCATTTTCTATGAATTGAAACTGTGTATTCCATTGTTCTGGAACTGATTCAATATTTTTTGTAATTGTATGAACAAATGGAAGTGCTTTAGTTTTTGGCCTGTCAGCCAGTCATTTCAAACCTAATTTACTCAATATCAATCATAATGAACTTCAAATTTTGTTTGTTTGTTTAGCTCATTTTTTTCTCAATTCTGAATAGTAATGAAATTCAAAAGTTTGCAAGATTTTTACGGCAATGGATATCTCAATGATATCGAAATTCAGATTTTTTTTAATTTTAAATTTTTGGCAACAATCAAATTATTGTTTGTTATAACCAGATGGGCAGAGAGTACGAATCTATAAACTCGATTTGTTGTACCACATATTAGCTCAGTATTATAACTTGTGGTGCAATTAATTATTCAAATAAATGATTTGAGAACTAAATTACATGAAAATTTTGTTCTTGAAAAATACTATAAGAATATCAAAATTAAGAAAGCATTTTTTTGCTATTAACGGTCATGGGGTAAGTGTTCATAATAGACATAAGTACTCAATTTTAAGCTTAGTGTTCACATTATTTGATTTATAATATTTTGTGAATTTCAGTATTATTGAAAATTGATTTGCTTCAAAAATGAACTTTTCGAACATACTTTAAATTTAAATAATTATTAAGACAATGAGTTGCTTAAGTTTGATAATCTTTATAAAATTTTGAAATATAATCTTCGTGAGGTGTTGTCAAAGTGAGTATAATATTCCTTGAAATCAAAATGTGATTTAAAGTTTCGTTTTGATTTTAAAATTTGTTCACATTTGTTTTATATTCATGTGTATTATTATGAGCTCTTAGCGCTACATCTCTTCAGTTGGTCTGAAATGATTCAATGAAGCAGAATGTGATGCATTTCATTTCATTTCATTTTATTATGTTATGCTTTGAAAATAAGCCTCAAACTCAACAACAGAATTGAAGATGAAGTTATGACTGGTTTCCCTCTTCCATATCGTTATTCCCATGGATTATATTTAAAGCTTATGTTTCTATTGTTTCTCCAAATTTTTATTCTGTTTCTGAACTATTTATTATGAAGAATGTTTGACAATATTATTTAAAACACACTCATTTAGAATTCAATTTCATCTGCGAAATAATTAGTTATTTAGAAGTTATATTATGTCATTGCTTTGACTCTTTCAAAGTTAAGCAAAAGCTCTTAATAAAATTTCTAATGATTTTTTATGGGCAACATCTTCATAGCTTTCTTTCACATGAGCAAATTCAAGAATCATAAAGCAAAACGAGCAGAAGCTATAATTTTGACGCTCAAGAATAGCAAATCATAGCATTTATGAAAAGCTTCACTGTCTAAAAATGTCTATCATATCAGTAGCAAAACTTCCAGTTGAAAAAAGTCATCGTCTTTGCAATACAGTCTCTATTAGGTATGTTTTTATTTTCAACAACTTTTATTTGAGTTTAATGTTATTTAATAAGTTTTTGACAGAACAACAATACTATTTAAAATCAAATAATATTATTTCCTTTGAATATTTCATTCTTTTAATTACAGAATTTTTTATAAAATAATTTCCGTTATTCTTGAGGCCTCAAATTTGAGTTGTGTTTACTGTACATCAAATCAAAACTAAATGAGTTTACTTTTTATTCAAGACGGCCATAACTATAGATTTACATAAGTTTCTTCGATCATATTCAATACGAAAGGGCAAGAAATACATTTCGTTAAAAGTATAAAAGCATAAAAGGCTTTACAAATTATTTGCAATAAATCTAAGAATAATAGTATAAATGTATATATAGTTAAACTTCATTGGTTTTAAGTTTGTAATATAACTCATCCACTTTCCCAAACACAATCATGAATAGGATTAAATATTTTTTTTGACATTATTTGATAATCAGCTCTTAGTTATCAATGAGTAGTATTTGAGATGTATTTTGAAAATAAAACTATTGATTCACTTTTGTATTTCATTTTTAATTGAAAGTTTTGATTGAGTTGAATATCAAAGTTTTCATCGTAACGTTTAATCATTAATTCAAAGTTTTTTATGTGAGTAAAGTTTTGTCAAAGAATTGAAAGACTCATACTTTAAATAATTTTTGATTTTATTATAAAGAAAATCACACATGAGTTGAGCCCTTTTCGTATTTTGATTTTTAATAAATGCATTTCTTGCCCTTTCATATTGATATACTGTAGTTATAAAATTAAATTTTAAGAATACTTTGTTATTTTACTCTGAATTGATTTAGTTAAAGATTGGAATAAAAGAGGAAATATCTAGTTTTAGTTTTCGAATCCATTTTAATCAAATACAAAGTTTACAATTTGTGAGCCTAATCACACAGAAAATCCAAGTTATGGCACTGCTATTCAATATTTAAGTAATAAATATATTCATATATTGAGCTAAAAAAGTAGAGATTTATTGTACAGTATTGTACAATTTGTATAGATATGTATTATTCTGAGCTCAAATTTTGCTGTAGCGGTACTATTAACACAATAAGTACACACCCTTTTCAATTTTCATCACATGTTTTAACGGTTTTTTAAGTCTGCGAATCCAGATTCATCTCTTTTTTAGCAGAAAACTTTTAATAATATTACGGGCATTAAATTTTTAATGTTTCATCTATAAGGCTCTTTATAGTTTTATTTTAAATTAATTTTATAGCATGTTTTTGACTCTTTAAGTTTATTTTCAAAACCTCTACTCCTCATTAACACAAACTGATCTGTCAATAGTAAAGTGATAAACTTGAAGGAATGTTATTAAATTAATACTAAATTAATACTAAATCAATACTAAATCAATACTAACATTTAAAAAGTATAAATTTATTCAAACTTTAAAAATGCATAATCAAATTTTCAATAAATTTATTGATTTTTATGAAAATTTCCACAAATTTTATTTATAAATTCAATCAAAATGGTATAAATTAGACTCAATCAAGCAAAATAGTCAACTTTTGCGTGAGAATATAGAAGAATCTCATATTTTTAGTTAAATTGGGACAAAAATAGCACCTTAGATTTAAGAGAAAATAAATTTTGATAATGAGACCAAATTTTCAATTCATAGAATTAAAATTTGCTATTTGAATAAATTTGTTAAAATTAAAAAATTTAATAAATATATAAACTCTAAATCTAAATACAATTTAGTGTTTTAAATCCATTCAATATGTTTGAAATTTTGATTTAGCATTTGAATAACTAGTCCGCCCAAAAGTAGCATCACATTAGAAAGGTTGGCAATATTTAACCTTAAAAGAAAAATCATAAATGAAATTGTATTCATGATTGCTAAGAGTACAGAGTAAATCAAAATAAATACATTTATAATTTTTGTTGTTGTTGGAAAGCATGAACATTTTACTCGATAAATCCCTGCTAAATAATGATCACCTCCAAAATAAATCATTCAAAAAATTAGTTTTTTATCAACAAATTGAAATGTTTACTTTGAATTATGACCGAATAATTTAAAATGATTTTTGCTGATCGAACTTATTTGGAATGTTTAATTGTTAAACAACCTTTTCATATATTTGAATTGAAATGAAATGAAACCTTAAGTTGATTGTATTTTCTCTTGCTTTCTATAAAGTAAAATAGCGTTAGTATTAGTACTAGTATTACTCTCTGTTCTGGTCTCGCCTTTGCTCCCATTTGAGTGGCTGTAACTCTGAGATGAGAAACTCTCCCAACTTATGTAATGGTATATTCCAGAGAAACCAATAGAGAGATGAGGAACATAGTGAACATGTAGATCATTACAATGTTGATGCGATGCCTGATGTGATGCTGATCCGCACCACTACTACAGCATCTCTAACACAATGGCATCAATACCATTGTTCTTTGTGTAAGTCTATAGTTAGTGTACTATTGGGTCCCATTAGAGGTTTTGTGAGGTTTTCTATGATTTTGTGTGTGATATTCTATGATATTGTATGACACTGTATGAGACTCTATCACACTGTATGACACTGTATGACACTGTATGAGACTGTTTGGTCGTTCGCCAAAGACAGCCAATTGTATTGAAGCACAACATTTTTGGATTTGTGCACAATCTTCGCGTTTTTGTCGTTATCATGTCTATCATTTCTATCAATTTTGTCGATACAAAACAGAAAACATTCTTCTCATACTGTACTGTCTTTATATGAAAATATTCAATATTGTATTCGCTTTGCATTAGGTTTTGTTGACAGTAAGATATTCGCCAATCACTTGTGGTCACTATTATTATTGTTTTGTTTAAGACAACTCACGAATTTATGATCACATTAATCAAAAATTCTTTAGTTTTGAATAATTTATTGCACATAAAATGTGTGATAAGTTGTTTTCTGAATTTAAGAGATTTGGTTTAATAAAATGAAACATTGATTATGATTTATTTATTGATTGATCATATAAATAATTGGCTCTTATAATTAATAAGTGGCTAATGTTTTGCTCATTTGATTCTTTTTAATAAAAAATCAACTTTTATTAAATTGAAACCAATTGATTGATTCATTTAAATAATAACAATGTTCGTGTTTGTGTTTGTGTAACAGTGAATTGATTTTTCGTTTTTTGAAATTTGGTGTTAATTTTGATTATGTATACATACATGTGAGTCAAACTGAGTTAACAGCTATTTTTCACCGAACATACAGTAAAAGTGATTTGAGATTCAATAAAAAACCATTAAATCGGTTCGACTTGATATGAAACCCATTTCATGCTGTTTAGTGATTAGAGTTAACAATAAATTGATAGGAAAGTTGATGTTCTTGTTATTTCGTGTTAAAAACCCAATAGAGTGAAAGCATTTGAAAAAGAGCAACACTTAAGTGCAAAAACTTTTCAATCTTCGAACAAAAAAGTATGTGAAAGCGTGAGCTCACAAAACTTGTTTAAAAACAAAAACTCTCAGATAAAATGCACAAAATAACGGATTTGGTTGTATTACTCGTGTCTAGAATTTGGTCCATTTGTTCTTCACAAATATTACTTCACTTAACTTTTATAATAAGTTTTGGTGTTTATTCGTATGGCTCTGACTTGAAAAAAATTGAATTTGAAGGTAAGATATTATCACATTTAAAAATACATTTTTAATCTAATTTTGTTGAATGTTTGCATAAAAATGAGTGATTGCTTTCACATTTATTGCAAACATTTGTGTAATAAGACTTTTGATATAAAAAATAGTTTTTGCTTTAAACAATACAATTATTTAGTGGTTTTGAAATTTGTGAAATTTGTGATTCATAGTTTTCTAAAGTAGTTTAAATAATTTGTTCACATTCAGTTTTAATCATCTTAATTTGATAAGTCGTTCAATATGAATATGAATACTACTCTCAAACGCATATTGAGAGTTAGTCAACCCAATTAGTCCAACAAATCAGAGCCAGTAATAACACATAATTACTGCAATTATTATTGAGCAGTTTTTAAAATGAAATAATATTCATATTTGATATAGAGGTGTATTTATTTATGGATAATTGCATTTTTAGATATTTTATGCCCGTTCTCATGTTAAAAGATGAAGCCATTCTCTAAAATAAAATTTCATGTTCACTCACTTGAGAATAAAGTTTGATTTAATAGAAAAAAGTTTGATAATTAAAATATAAATTAGAAAATCTATTGAATCGCATTGACCCGCATTCCTCAACTTAGTTTAAATTTATTTACTCTCTATTTTGTCTATTTATTTTTTGTTATTGTTGTTTGAGAAATGGTGGGAAGATTGTGATAAACTTAATATAAAGTGATTAGGTTTAAAAATGGACACATTAGAACCACATCTATAATTGGAATCGGACTCATGACTTACAATAATTCTATAGAAATAGTTTAATTATAAATACTTGGTTTTTATGATGCAAATCTTATAAAATGTTAATCGAGATGGAAAAATCATATATTATATGATAAGTTAAGAGAAATTTCTATTCAGAAAAAATTAATTTCACGAAATATATATTAAAATATGGGCCCAATATATGGGATAATACAAAGCGCCAATATTTGAAGAACCGAAAACATAAATTCAAACACATAATTGCCTTTTTATACTTCACAACAAAAATCATTTTTTCAAACATTTTTAGCAAAACTGTTTTTTAAAGTCAATTTTGCATTTTGGGATTTCATCTGAATTTCCTTAAAATTTTGAACTTCTGAAAAAGTGTAACTATAGGCTGTTGAGCGCTGTACATATAACACAACTTTTGGTAATTGTAACTAATATCGAATTAAACTAACTATTAATTTAGTTATAATTATGTATTCAAATCCTATATATATTATGAATCCGGGTATTTGCAAATTCATATTGATATTAAAATCATTGAATTAATTCAAAGAGGAGATCACCAAATGAATAAAATCATTAAAATAAATACAAAAATTATTGTGCGTTTCTATTCTGGAATAAACTAAATGCGATTTATAAGATATATACTTTAGGGTTATACACGTTTCTTATGTTAAACTTAAGGTAATGCAGATCTATATGTTAAGAGCAAAATCGCAGTCAGTTTATTCCAAAATAGTACTTGTATTTCACTCAACACTTTTTCTGTTTTCTTTAGATCCAAATGAAAATTTTATGAATAAAGACTCAGTTCATCAAAATTATATCTTTGATTTAAATTCATTTCAAGTACTATTAGTAAATAAAGAAAAACAATTTTCAATTTTCTTATTGAAAAATGGGGGTTAGTTTGAAAATAGAGTTTATGATACTTTTCTCTTAAGCTTAAAATATATGGTTTATAAAGCTGTCTGACTTGTGAGGTGCGAATATTTCTAAATTTCAACATTTCAGTTCATGAATTTTTTACCTCGAGTTCATCATTAAAAGTTATTTCTAAAAGAAAAATAAACTCTCACTATAAATGACTCTGAACTACTGAGATTTAATTATTTAGAGCTACAATAACTGAAAGGTTAATTCAAAATGGCATCAATTTTTGAATCATTGTTAATTTTTAAAATAAATTATATTTATTTACAAGTTTTAAAGTTGAGCAATCGGTTCGGTTTCGATTTTATTTATTTTAATTGATTTAAATTTATTTGATAAGTTTTACTTAATTTTGCTTCATTAAAATTGAATTGAATCAATTTACTTGACATATTTAATGTATTTATGAGCCAAAGGCACATTTTTAAGGCTTCAAAACACTACTCCAATATTGCTTATATCTATTCCATACTGTAGAAAATAAAGTTTTTACCTTTTTCAAGAGCCATTTATTTCATGATAATAATATTGATTGAATTTTCAATTTAATGAAAGGAAAAAACATTTCAAATATTTTTCGATAACTTTAGATTTTAAGTTTAACTTTTAAGTTGAAATCAAATAGGAAACCAGCTAGTTATGCTAGTTATCCCTATCCATCATACAGAATATCGTTCACAATATTCAATGAGCGGAAAGTGGACACAATTTCTCACAATTTTCATCATAGTCTTAAACAAATATAATGCTATTGAGGATATTAACTCTCCTGATTCTTAAGTTGAATGAAATTGAGTTTTAGGATTGAGCTCAATCTTTTCATCATTAAAACTTTAATAAAATCAAAAATAGTAGCGATCAAACTGTAAAATCATATTAAAAACAGATATTTTTTCTCATTTAATTGAAGTTATATGAGTAATATTTGAAAAATGGGAAAACTAAAGGAAAAGAGAATAAAATCAAACTTCTCTTCTTTCTTATTAATTATTTGATTAATTTTTAAACTCATAATAATTATAAATTACAGTAGACTTAAATGCATTAGAAACTTAACACCTTTCACAGTTAAGACACTGTTTCTGCATGTTTAAGGATCATTTTGTTGACATGTAAGTAAGAGTAAAGCGACATTAGTGTCTAAAAATTGAAGTGTTCAAAGTTTATAATGCTTTTAAGTCTACTTATGAGTTTTCTTTTGTAAGTTGTAAAGATTTATCAAATATCTTAAAATGAAATATTTTCCAGTGATTCATTGATGTGAATGATGTGAAAAGTGATGCGGAATGAGGGGCTGCGTTAGAGTGTTGACCCTACCCTGAAAATCGAAAAAGGACCTGGTCTCCCCTTTGAGAAAATTGACACCCACTGAATTTTTGAGATGAAATTCATACTACATCTGTCGGGCTTTTTGCCATAAAAATATTTCATTTTTTGATCTGAAACCCTTTAAAAGGTATAAAAGTCAACAATTCTCAATTGATAATTTTATATGACTTGAAATTTTTCGAGATATCTTTAACGATAAAATTGATTATTAGTTAAATTGAATATTGTCTTGAAAAAAGTTCACAATAAAATTGGCGGGAATTTTTTTGAAAATATTTTAATAAAATTTCTCGAATTTAAAAAAATTGTCTCTCAAACCGCACAGTTTTTGACAGGTTGGACCCCTCTTGGAATTTCAAAATTTGCACCCAACCCTGAACCCATTCCGCATGTCTGATATCTAAGAAACTAGATTTATGTTTTATAAGTCAAAGGAATATTCTCAGTATTATATGTGGATTAATTCATCAAAACTAATCATAATTAATTGATTAATTTCTTTCAAAGAAAAGGTGGAATGAGTATAAAATTGTAACATCAATAGTGGTAGAGGTTAGTTGAAGCCTCCGTAGCACGTCTTTACCTCGACCTTTTTATTAGGAATTTGGCTTAGTTGATATAAATTAAACTAATTTCATATAAATTATGTTGAATTAAGATGAATTTAAATTATATCAAACGAATTAATATAGATTAAACTTATGTTATGTCAATTAAACTTGATAAAATAGGTTTAATTTGTATTAATTCAATTTAATTTGTATCCATTTAAGCCAAATTTTTAATAATAAAGTAAAGAATCGTTGAGGTAAAACCTAGTTGAAGAGCTATCAAGGATCGGCTGAAGACATAATATTAAATATACAGTGAGATTGAGAACTCTGGAAAATACATTTTATACAATTGTGTTTTGTTAAATGACTCATATTAAGTGCTTCACAATTGCTTAAAAATTATTTAAGTAAATAAAAGTAAGATAAATAAAGTGGGAAAAGTCAAGAAAATGTTATTATATCTGAAAGAAATATAAAGAATTTTAGGAGGATATGAAAACTCTATTTAAAAGACTAATTTCACGTATAATTGTGATTGTAATCTACAAAATTAGATTTTTTAGCTCTTGTTGTATCTGACGTCTTGACTTGTGTTGTGCTGTGGAAATTGATTATGTGAAGCATTTGTGATTTTGACAAAACACGAGTTTATTAATTGTTGCTTCCACAATTATGTATCACAATGTAATTGAGATCACTTTTAATTCAAAATGAGACTTAAAGCCTGTTCTACTTATTAAATACGGAAAGAACTAATGTGTATTCGAGTTACGATCTTATACACAGTTAGGGTTATTGATAGGATTGATCTATCATGACTGAACTTCATGACTGAACTTTTCGATGTGTCACAAAATGACTAACTAATTGATAGCTAAATACTGTATCAGATCAAGACAATCATTGCTTCAGGTGGGGTTAGCCTCTGAAAATTAATTATTAGTTTATTCAATGAAGAATAAACTGTGAACTATGAAGAATTAATATAGAGCATAGCCGCTCATCCGGCTCATCATGATTTAATCGAAAGATTTCTCACGATTTGATAACGTTATCAGACGATCTGTACCTGTACAGTATAGATCTGTACTTTGGTTTCCTTTACGAGTGGAATACATATACAATATGTACTATAGAACAAATAATTATGTGTTAAATTATGCGCTAAAAAATAGGGATCACAATATAATTTTTTAAAACTTTTATTTCAGCATAAACTCAACAGCAATGAACTCAATATTAATAATAAATTATATCATTTTTCTTGACTGAATTTTTTAGCATTCCCTGAGATATATTGCGGGAAAGCGCATAATTCAACACATAATTTTTTGTTCGATAGTACTCAAACATTGGTTTCCAGAAATGAACAAAAACTGTGTTATGGGGGTCACATGACTGCCAACAAATTAAAACATGTTATCTCAAAAAATCACTTTTTGAGATTTCTTCGGAATCCATTAATTTGAATCATATTTAATGTAAATTAAAAAATTCAGATAATGTTTCAATGGAAAAACTTAGAGAAATAGAATAATTAAAGTTTATTAATAACACAAGTTATATTGTGAAGCATAACTTTGGATACATTTTTCTCGTTTACATACATTAAGAGATAACATGTTTTAATTTGTTGACAGTCATATATAGGTTCAAATATATACATAGGGAAGGCTGATTGGCGCTGACCTACCCCTACTCATTTGAAGCCGGCTCGGATATTGACCAAGTAATTTTCATATATATATTTAATTCAAAGCTTTTAGCTATGGCGTCGTTCATTTAGTACGTACATATTGATAGGGGGACGGGGGTCCTACATAAGCGTACGAAGGCGTATGGGTATGATGGTGGGGGTACGGAAAAAGTACGTACGCTTGGAATTTAGTATAAATCAGCACAAAATCTATGGAATGCAGTGAAAAATGATAATTAAAATAATTTCAACACTTAACAAGACCCAAAGAAGAGAAGAAAGGGGGTAAACCGGAACGTACGTACTACTTAGATATTATATCAAAGCATACGAGGGCATATTTAAGGGGTTCTAGAAGTTTATACTCTTTCGACTCGTATTGAAAGCTCAACAAAATGGCTATTCCGAAATTTTGACCAGGTTAATTTTATTTTTTTGGTTGGGTTAAATTTGGTTTACTAATAGACCAATTGGTCTAGAAAAGTCGACCGAGCTGAATAAAAAGACTATCTCGGATTTTTTTAAGGTGAAATATAATGTTTTTGAGGTGGGTTTGAGAGATTTTGATAGTGTTCCGGGGGGTAAAATTTACCCTGCTCAACCTTCTCTGACCCCTGCGAGCACCCTTAGTACGTTCTACCCGTGGCTCACCAAGATCCTTCCAACATCTAAAAGCATATATATATATATATATCTTTATATGATTTGATAGCAGAAAAATAACTTTTATTATGCTATAGAGAACATAATCTCATAGCAACAGTAACTTTCTGGTCACCTCCAGAGTTGTTACCTCTACAATCATTTAAAGCCACTTTACTTTGAATTAAATATCAGTAAAACATTCAGGTTTAATGAAAATGAATGTTTATAAATTATTTGCAGTAATTTTAGTGAATTTATTAGAGATTAGCTCCATATCTTTACTGACAGAATGTACTGATATATCAATTATGCATAATTACAAGTACACTGAGATTTGTTCTATTTGTATGAAGTTTAAAATTCGACTATAAATAAGATCAAAATCTGCTATGAATTGAGATTAATCAACAACATAATTTCATTTGGAGATTTTGTATTTTGTTGGTCTGCGCAGCTATTTTCAAGCAGAATTGGGCCCTCTGGTAGAAATGACGGTTATGGCATTGAGTATTTCACTTTTAAACTTGTGTGAAAAGTAAATCATTGGTTCGCAAATTACCCCTCACTATATTCCCCTGTCTTCGACCGTCTAAAATCATTTCGCGACTCACCATTCGGGGGCCTCAGGTATAAAGTAATGGTTGCCAAAGGTATTGAATGAAACAGACTTAAGTTAATATAAAGATATTTCTTTAGTTTGAAGGTTTAGTTTGAAGTTATAATAAAAATATCATTTACATATGATTTATTCAGAAAAATGCAAGCAAAATACTGCAAATTTTTCCAAAATGCAAATTTTATTCTGTCATTGCATTGAAAAGGTTTAATTGTTTGCGCACTCCATTTAAATTTTATTCAGCAAAAAATTATTTATTGTCTGGCTTTTGATCAAAATCAATATCCACTTTTCAATTTGATTCGAATCTTTTGCTTATTCTACTGTAATGTTATCGTAATATATTTTTCAACTTAAATATTGAATTAATGATATTTTATACAGTATGATGAAAACGTTGTTCAGTTGTATAAAACTCACGAGTTCTCGAAATCACTTTATTCACTTGAGGAACAATTTTTGAGGTTCAATTTGAGTTTGTGTTCTGTGTAAGGTGACCACACTTCTAGATTTGAGCTGGACTATCCAGAGTCGACCCCCAATCTGAACTCCTTTTGTCCAGATTTCGAGATTTTTATTCTAAAAGCACTTAATTTTATTATGAAAAAGGTATAAATTTCGACCAAAATTATTTTAATTCTTCTTAATAAGATCCATTTGGATTAGATTTAAAGTAATGTATTAAATTGAAATAGGCTTTTAAGTAATGCATGTCAAATTAGAAAAGTGAATCAACTTTTTGAAGGTTTAACCAATAAAACTCAAATAGTTTTTATTAATTCACAACAAACAGTAAATAATATATCAATTATTTGAAGTTAGTCAATTGTGAATTTTTAAATGTTTGAGTTAAGTAAAATAAATTTAATTTAAAATACAAACTCTTTTTTTAAAATTCAATTTTGATTATTATATTGAAAACTTATTCATGAAATGTCTAAAAGGGAAACTCCAAAACACAAATGAAGACACTGTATATTCCAAATTATTCTAAATGAAAATAAGAAAGTATAAAACATCGAGTTATGGTGTAAATCTTTTTACAAAATTAATTTTAAAAATTTAGCTAAAGTTGTTGAATGCTTATTTGCTATCCCAATAGCTAATGACTTTGTTGAAATAAATTTCAGTTGAATCCAAACTTTAGGACAGATGAATGCAATAGAATGGGTGTCAATTTTGTTAAAGCTCAAATCTATATTCATTTTAACTATTCAATGCTATGCTCTGAATTCTATGATTATGTAAAATTACTAAATCATTCAGAATCTGATAAAAAAATACAGTGTTGTAACATTTTTGTTAAAATTTGAATACTATACAAAATAATACAATTTTTCTAAAAAGTGATAAGAGGGACCCCTTGCTTTTGTCTAGAGTTGTCCCACTACAGTGTAAACTAAAATCTTTTTTATGCACAGAGAGATATGTATTGGTTATAAACAATATGTATGATTAGTGCTGGGTATCGGGTCTCAAGACTCTAATCTCCTCACTTTCTTGTTGGGTCTCGAAATTGATTTCTCGAAACTTTATCCATGTATTTGAAATTACAGAAAAATATCAACTTCATGATGTGTGCCTCTGGTATGTCTCAGTTAATCTAATTTTTGAAGTTTTAATATGTAAATTAAAATAGGTTTGAAATTTTGAAATCTTTAGTCAATAAACTCGTTGATTTTATAGAAAACATGAATATAAATATTTTTGAATAATATTTAAAGGTATAATAATATGATAATAAATGAATAATATTATATGAATTTAATTAAACATTTAGAAGTTAACGATTAAATGCTTTAAAACTACATCAAGTTTTTCATTAGATAGAAGTATATCCCATGTTTATGGAAATGGGATGGGAATGGAATCGCGTTTCAATTCGATAGAATTGAATGAGATTGAGAAAAATTTTAAACATTTTGTTTCAAAATTAAAAATTTTTATTGAAACTTTTCCTTTAATTGAATTCGAATAAAAAATAATTTTTGGATTAGAATGTTTTAAGTAAAAGAGAACTAATACTTCGCAAAGATGCGCTTTTAAGTTGATTTATAAATACTTAAATCAATGGTTTTCATTATCATTCCAAAATAATCTTATCAATATCTCATGGGAATGGGATGGTAATGGGAACCAATTTTGGATTGGAATGGAATGGGATTACAAATTTCAAGAATTCTCTTCACTATTTTTCATGTCTTTGAAAGATCGAGAACTCCGAGAGTAAGTCGAGACCCAACTGAGACTCGAGTCTCGGGGCAAATAAATTTTTCGGTGTAACGAATCCAAATCTTGCAAATATTGCAAATATTGTGACTATCAGTTCCTGCAACGGCTCAAAGAATGGAGTGGAAGTGTAGTGGATGTGGAGTGGAGATGGAATTAATTATTGAATTTTTAGTGGAGTTGGAGGAAGAATTTTTAAAAATTTGGTACACTACCCAGATCTAGTCGGAAATAAAAAATTATAAATATAAAAATTTAAGTTAATATTATATAAAATATTTTAGTATCAATCAATAAGTTAGAATACCGTATATTTATTAAGATTGCACTTAATTATGGAAATGATAGCTTTGCTTACTTAACAAATATCGAATAAGCGGTATCCAAATGAAATAATAATAGAATTGGATTCACGCTGAATTCGAGAAGAGGTCATAAAAATGTTTCATCAATTTTTTTTGTTATAGTCATCAATTTCGAAAGAATTCTAGAAATTCATTTTGTAGTTGAGTGCGAAATAAATCTAATTTGCAGTTAACGGCAAATTTAGAATGAGAGCAGCAAGTCTTTAATGCACTTTTCATTTTGTCATGAATCCAAAAATGATTTAACAATTGAAAAATTAGAACTGAATGTGTAGAAAGTGAACCCTAACTAACAATTCACATGAAACGCTATATTTTAGTGGAATTTCATCAGAATTCATCTGAAAACTTTTTAATGTTTTATAGTTGTGCTGTAATGTTCTGTTTTACTGTTGTAAATACAGTTTCTAATGTTTGCATAATGTTATTGAGTTTATTAAAATAATGATATTATATATGTCGGAAAATTAAAGTATAAAAATGAATAAAGATTAAAAAGTAAATAAATAAAATTTTTGGGGAAAAATTTTTCATCCAAATTGAAATTTAAATGGTTTTTAATTTAATGTTTCGCTTCAGAGTTAATCTAAATTAATGTGAAACACTCGAGGGAAGAACTTATTTATAGGAATACCGAATGAAAACTCATTCAAACTGCTATTACAATAATATATTCCATATGATGAATGAATTTAAACTTTTAATCCCTTTTGACAACTATTCTTATAAGTTATAATTTCCAAGAATTTCATTAATAAAGAAGAAAATGTTTTAATTATGATTACTCTGTACTTTATACTATCTATATACAGTCTATATACAGTCTATATACTGTCTATATACAGTCAGACTCCTATAAAATCATAAGTTTGGACCGGGATTTCGATGTTGTCAATTTAAAAGTTGTGATTTTAGAGGAGATTCAAGAATATTTAAATTCAATTTTTCTTTATTAACATGAATAAAGTATACATAAGCAATAAGTTGATCTTTATCTCAGTTAAATTACTTTGTGCTACACAAATCAGTTGATTTAGTTTAATTTTTCTCTTGTTTAAAGAAAGGATTTTTAATCATTTTGAAATGATTGTTTGCTTAATGGTCAGAAAACGTGTTTTCTCTCTTTTTACCCATTTAAAAATTGAAATGTCAGTTTATACAACATGAGACATATAGACTTGGGTGTACTTTTATATACCTCGAGTTGGGATTCAAACATTTTGGGATTTTAGACAAGTTGTGATTTAATAGGATGTGATTTTAGAGGGGTCTGAGTGTACTCTGTATCTCTCAGTTAAATAAAGAAACAAAAAAATCGGAATTGCAAAATACTAAGTTTATATTTAATACATTGTATGTCATTCGAATTTATTTCTTCAACATAACATAACATACAGATCGTAATATATCGTTTTGAGTTTACCCTCCTCTTTTATCCACATTAAGGCCATTTATAGACTAGGGTGTTGAGAACCACCACTAGTTTGAGGAGAAAGGCTGAATGCTATGAGTCGGGCGCACCACGAAATATTCGAAAAACAACCTTTAACCTTCCACCGAAGTGGTTTTCTTGGCGAATCTTAGGCGAGGACCTGCGACACATCAGTCAAGCGCAAGCACTTAAACCCTCCGTCACCCTCTCCTCTCTTAATCCTTCAAATATTTATTGAATCTTTATCTCGTGAAGTCTCATGATTAGGGCTGAAAAAGATGCATTTATATAATATCAAATAAAAAATATAAAGTCGAGGAGACATTGAGAAAAACATGGAAAATCCAGAGATAGATACAGATAAAACATGAGGGAAAACAAATATATTTAAATATTAATGAGTTATAGCTTTGAGTAGTAATGAGTATTAGTATTGAGCAGTGGCTGTGAGTTGTCAAAACCTTTAGAATCCGCATCATTTACAGAATGATAAATACCTGTTTTTAATTAACTTGTGTGTGTGTGTGTGTGTGTGTGTGTGTGTGTGTG
>JAQFZT010000596.1:0-22540 GCA_034696325.1 Camisiidae sp.
ACCAAGTCGTCTCGCGGGCCAACCAAGTCGTCTCGCGGGCCAATCACATGTTATGAGGTGCATATCGAGCCACATCATTACAAATTGACGTCAAATACTATTCAAAATATAGAACTCTGACCAAAATTCTTCAGAGCTTTTATTTCATATAAAATTGTAGAAAAAACTTTGAACTCTGTGTGAAAACGCTTTCTATTTAATTGATATAAACTGATAGAGAGCAGTAAAAATCATTGATTGGGTTGGATCCGACCCGCGGACCGCCTTATGCCGACTACTGTTTAGATGATTAAAGTGAACGTTGATTTTAGAAAGAATTAGTCCGTTGTATATTTTTGGGTAAACTTTTGATAAGGCTCAGAACTATGTGATTTATTTTCTTGTTTTGAACTGTTTGCCAAGATTTGGAAAACTCCAAATAATTTTGATAAATCCTGACACTCTTCGTAACACTATATTCCTTATAAGGCAATAAATAGCTTTCAGCTCATAAAACATTTCATGCATTATCTCATTCAAAAGCAAAACACATAAATGACTTTAATTTAGTTTTTCTCAATATGCAATTCCAGTTCAAATTTATGTGGTTTGAGCACATTCTTCAGTTGTGCTGAATTGCATTCCTTTGAATGAATTGTTATGGTTATCATCACTTAACGATATCAACTCACAGATCGTCACAATTTATCATTTTATTTAATGAGTTGAAATGTATTTGGATTCAGAAAGTATATGATTATACAAAACAGTCGCATACACTTAAAATTTCACTCAACAAACACACAGCTCTATTGTTGTATCAAAATTACGTAAATATACTTTACATTATTCGACACAAGACTGATTAGGTAAACATTTTAAACTTAATTCATTTTAATTCTGCATCACTTCTAAATCCAAACTCTTTTTAACTTACAATCAGTTTCTGAGAGTAAACTAATATATTGAGTAAGTGATTGATTAGAAAAATTCTAACTGAAAAATTTTGAGAAGACTTGGAAAATATTATTTCAATGAACTGTTAAGTGCTAAAGGTTTTGAAACTTAAATTCCAGCGAACAGAAAGTTAGTATTGAGCTAAAGATAACACTATATTAAAGGAAAAACGCTTTTGAAAATGACTTCATAAAAATTATAAGCTCTAGTGTAACAAAACTTAAACAAAATAAATGTTTTACATTTCATTGATTTCAACACTTCCATTTCATAAAATTAAAAAAAACCTAAAACTCAATGCTATCTTCATTAGCAAAGTTTGCAGAAATAATGGTTATGCGAAATAATAAGTGAATAAAGAAAGTTTCTGTGATTATTTCCATTGAATTCATCACAATTTGAATATAAAAGAAATCTTAAAGATTATATTTTATTGCATACTTTACAAGTTTCGGAAAATTCAAGACCTGAACAATAATAAACTCAATTTGATTCTGTGAAATGAGCTTTAATTCATAAAAAAGTAAATTTATATCTTTTAAAAGACATGCGTATTATTATTTTTTACAGAAAATGTTCTCAAATACGACCTTAATTAAGATGTGCATTTGATTATATAAAAGCCAACTTGAAATTTATTCGATTCCCTTTTCATACAAAATGTGTAAATGGATTGCAAAATATTTCAACTGTGTTGTAAGCGAATAAAACATATATTTTGTTTTTGTGAATTTCATGATCGATCTTCACAGTATAGACTCAACAGAAGCAGTTTCATCATTGCATTCAAGTATTTCGCACAAAGATTTGTATGATTTTCGAAAATATTAAGATATGGTATGCATTAAAACAAGTCAAACTATGCATTCAATATTGACAAGAACTCAATACAAATATAATTTATTAGGATTTTATTGAAAGTGTCTTTAATTATTCTAAGAGATAATTGCAAAGAGTTTAATATTAATGATTTGTATACCTAAATACACCTTACGGTAAAATAACATTTTGCTGTATTTTTAAAGAGCGTATTCAAGTGTTATATAATCTTATTTTTCTACGAATGTGAAGCACCCAATCTATTCACCCTTATTTGAGGGTCTGTTATCTGTAGTATTTCTCATGTTGTCTTCAAGTCTGTATATTGAATGGGAAAGAGAAAAAATGTTGAACTGAAAAAAGAAATTTGTACAACACATGCAATTTTAGGCATCCATTCACTATTCAATCATAGAGAGGGTGACATTTAAAGTGAATCCAAGGAATAAACCGAACATTGATGAAGAAAAATGAGATAGTATTAGTTTGATTGGATATTACAAAAATACTGCTCTTCCTATTGTTCGGTTAATGCAATGCAACAAATGTTACCTTTTGGATAGCTTTAGGTTCGACTGTAAACCATTGAAAATAATATTCAGAGCATATAGAAAAGGAATAAATTACATTTTATCGCGTTAGCAATAGTCCAATTCATAGATTCTCTTATTCATCAATATATAAGTTTTCGCAGAAAGACTAATATTGTTAAAGCTTATGATTGACAAAGAAAAACAATGTAGAAATAACATAATATCAAGTTTTAGGCGTCACAACTAATCTTATTTCATGAGACTAATGATCGTTAAAATAAAGAAAAGTGCTGTTTTGTTAGAAGGAATGGCGCTGAAAACGTAAGTCTTTGATTTATTGATTTATTTTATGTTCACCGCATTCACCATTCGTTTGCTGATGACTCCCTCGCACAATCTCTACTATTATAAAATCACATAAATCGAAAACTTGGAGTCATATTGCAATTTCCTTACACTAACTCTCTTTTGAACACTTATAAACCAAATCAAATCAAATTTAGGGCAAACATTTGTGACAAACTATAATTTGTAACTCATAGTCTTAATCAATTCTGATCTCATGTTATCCTTTTAAAGGTTATTTTGAATTGTTAATTGATTTCATTACCCTTTAATGGGAACGAATGAGAAGATTTGGCTGAATTATTTGCCATTTAATATTACATGCTATTGTTTAGATTAAAAAAAAGATTAATTTATCTCTAAATTATCTCATTTAGTCAACCAATTTAAGTGTCATAAAAATAAAAAATCCAACAAATTATTAACCGCTTCTGTACTCAATTATTAATTTCGCAAAAAATAAAAGTATTCAACATTAGTTACGATTGAAGTTAAGGATATTTACAAGAGCTTTGATTCTGAGCACATAATTAATGATAATCCAATTGATTTTTTCTGATTTACTGAACTTATATGAGTTACTTTGTATAACACTTTATCCTCTGGCAGTGTTTGATGAAAAATAAGAATATGTACACTTGAATCCTGAATTTTTGAGATTTATTTACACTCATAATTGCATAATTATTTAAAATGCAAAAATTCCTGGTTCAAGCAATGCTCTAATTTGATAGTCATAATGATGATGAAAAGGTAATGATCTTAATTTTATGCGAACAGATCATATTCCAAGTCTAAAGCATGTATTATGGTTAAACTTATGGTCTACTCTAATAAATATATTCCCAAAATGTACATTACATTATCCGAAGACATAACGCATAGCGTTATAATAGTATTTTCGTGATATTACTCAAAGTAATAAAAGTAAATCATGATTGAACAGTAATGCAATGAATACAATAAAACAACAAGCTTTAGAGTGATTCAACATGTTAAATGTAACGAAAGAATGAAAATAGTTGTGTTAATTTGTGACGACTATTAGATAATATATAACTTTTGAATTCCTCTTGTACTTTCCCTAAAGAAGCGTAAAATTGAATTGAATTCGCTCAGGAATTATGTCAACTCTGTATAAATGTGACATTTTTGGGCAACGAAATCATATTTGTAAGCAATTTATTTAATTTTTCAATCAAACATTTAAATGAAAAATATTCAGATATAAATCTCAAGTATATAGAAATATATAAAACTATCGAAAATTATTTTAGTGCAGAGCTCTTTATAATTTATGTCACGCATTGCACTGTAAATCAATAATATGCTCGCATTTGATGCCTTTCTATTGTTGTCGCAAAAATTAATGATAATAAATGGCTCTCTTATATCGAAATAATAAGCTGCATCTGATTACAGACTTAGATTCATAGACTAAGACATCCTCTGCATTCTCAGCAAATGCCGAATTAATTAAAAGTCTAACATACCGAAGAACATTAGCCAATGTGTGTCTTCGATTTCTCAGTGCTCTTCCAACTAATGCTTGTTGAGCAGGTGTCGGCCCACGCATTCTTGAATTAGATGTGGCCGCGTTCGGGGCACACGCCGGTACCAGATCCGGGTGAACAAATGCTGGTCTTTCGGTTGTCATCACTTTTTATATTTTTATTAAACAACTAAACAATTCTTTTAATAAATTCTTGTCATTATTGAGTCAATTTTTTATAATGATTCAAAATTATAAAATCATTAAATTTCAAAATATGTCATTAGTCTATTCGAGTCTATTCATGTATATCTTTTCGAGTTTTATAATATTATGCAATTCAAAACTACTTGAAGAGTTTGCAAATAAATGCAAATAAGTCCACAATTTCAAACAATTCACAATTTCAATAATTTCCAATTGTAATGAAGTTAAAGAATGATTTTAAATTAGCTTAAAAAGTATATTCCATTTATTCTTTTGAGTTGATTTTCATTGAGCGGTGAGAAATAGCGATTCATCTTCCATACAATCTATCCAATTGAAAAGTAAAAGCATTTAGCATTAAATTATTCTCATTATATAGTTTTGAAGGTTTCTTAAAACTAATAGAAATGTCTAACGATAATCATTGAGTATCTGAGAGAGTTCTGGCACTGTTTCAGAATGACTCGATTAATATATGATATCAGATGTGAGAAACTAGAATTTTAAGTTTAAATGATTAGCAAACAGTTTGCTCAATCAAGTCTACATTCAGGCATACATTATAACATCGAACAGTATATATAAATATATATAAAGCAAAAACACAAACGAGCATAAAATAAACACTTGGATTAAATTCTAAGATTAATTTATTTCTAAACCTAATTAACTCATTTGTATTTTAGATTTATATTATAGGACATACTTTGTTATAATTTTTATGAAGAGAATTTAAGTTCATAAAAGAAAAGTAAACCAAAATTTGACACAAGTTGTTGATAAAAGTCAATGGCATCCCAACTGATTCACGCTTGAGCTATGATTGACAGACACAAGAAAGATGTATCAAAAGTCGAACTTTCACACCAGCACTTTCACCAATGAGAGAAACTTTTTATTGGAATTAAATTTTCTAGTGCTTTAAGCGTTTTGAAACTGAGCCTACTTTACAAAACAATGCGCATTGAATAAAATGATCAAGACTTTGAAGCTGAAGAATGAGTGAACTTTTTAGAAATACTAGAGTTTGGAAATGATTATAGATTTATCAGTACAAGTAATCCAAATGACATATAAACATATAAAGATTAGCACAAGTTATTCACGCACCACAAATGACAAAACTTGACACAATGAACAAAATTCATGATTAACTGCAAACATGATCAGTATTCAGAATAATAATAAGCTATAAGAGTAACTGTGTTAGTATACAAACGACACTGTAATGAATGGCAGTCAGAAAACGAAATCTATTTTAGTCGAAGTGAAAATATTCTATTTTGCAATGTCTTTATGACACCCGAACTAAAGATTTTCAATTTTGCGGTGAAATGAGATGTCGACAATTTTACGTTTGATGACGAGAGTATAAAGAATCAAATAATTGACTAGTGTTAGCATCAAAGTAGAGCATCCAAATGAAAATAAGACAGCACTAAAGAGGAAAAGCACGCCACTAAAGGCACGGTATACTTATGACGAAAAACTAGTCACTATTCCTATTCGGATAATGCGCTGTTGTTTCTGAATGTCGTAGAAAATATTGACGCCAAACTTTTGCCAAAACTATGAGTTTTGCAGCAGTAACGCTACGATGAACACCATCAACATTGAGACTCACATGCACTGCAAATGCTCATAATGTTCACATCACTTTAATACTGTACTGTATAAACTATTTTCAGTTTATCTCTGCTCCATAAGATCGTTAATAATACCTATCAAAAGAAGCAAAAACAGTATCACAACTAAAATTATAAATTCCAAAAAATAACTCAAAAACAGCTACGCTTCAGATTAACTTTTTTAGGAGTTTATTCCAAACCAGGTTCAGACAATTCTTGCAGAATAATAATTATTCCATTACTTCATTAATATTCAAGCGGAAATTTATTGTTAATTATAAGATTGTTTTATAAATATAATTGCTTTCAAAATCGATAGCCTTTACATGTTATATTTCGTGTTTTTATCATTTGCTAGTATTAGACATTATATTAAACATATAATTATCAAACACTCACTTTATTCAGACTTTATTAAATTAAAGGAATGTTACAACAAAATGCTGTAATCATTTCGCATTTTACAAGTTTTCGTCTTTTATTGCTTTCAAATTGAATTGTCATTACCTTTTAATAAATCTAATCATTCATTATTTGCTGTATAAATTAGTGTCTAATTTCCATGTTAATGCTAAAACAATTCGATAAACAATGAGAATGATTAAACTCTTCAAATGTCATAACTCTTCAAATGCCATCTAAAAAATAATCAATAATTTATTTGAAACACTTAAAAGTTTTATTACTTCATGCATTTTATTGAGTTTTTTCAAATAAAAGTACACTTAAAAACGTGAAATTGTTTATGAAAATTGGAAAAGATGCGGATTCATAAGGTTTTCATCATTGATAACCACTACTCGTTTCTATTACTCATTACAACTGAATGGTATTACTGATTAACATTTGAATGATGTTTTCCCTAATGTTTGATCTGTATATATTACTGGATTTTGAGTGATTTTGAAATGAGTTGCCAACTGCACAATATTAAAGTTTCATACAACTTAACGGAACATTAGAAAATGCTTAAAATTCACATCACATTAGAGAGTAAGCATATATTTCAAAATCTAAAATCAATAATCATTTAAATTGAAGACGTTATGCCTTCTAAAATAAAAAATTTAAAATTGATAGCATATTAGTTTCATTAGACTATTTGCTTATGAAAAATTAATATAAAGTCAAAATTTTGTGCAGTGCGAAGTTTTTCATTACATTTGATTTTCAAAACGTAGACTTAAATGATTATTCGAAATCTCAAATCTTGATTGAATTGTAATTTTCTCTTATTTAACAAACCAGTTAAGGTATGAAAATATAATTTGAGATGCAATGCATGAGAGATTGCTCTTATTCTAATACAATAAAGATATATTGACTTAAGTTAATTACTGAATACCCTTTAGAGACATGTTTTTACGTTGTTTTTTGTATTTAACAATCTCTTAAATTTCCAGAAGAAACCTATGAATAGAATGTTAATGTATAAGATATAGATAGAAAGCTATTCAAACTTAAGGATACTTTACTTTTCACTATTAATGTGTTGATAAGAAAGTATCGCATTTACTACTGTAACTGCACAATGTGTAAGCTTTTGTTTGGAAGTCTTATTATGAAAATGCTATTGTGATAAAAGCTGTCAAAAATTTCGTGTGAATAATTGCCTGTTTAGAAAAGCAAAGCTAATGTTGTTGTGCTGTTTATGCAGTTCCTCAAACATGCTTATGATTTAAATAACTGTTCGGCCACTGAATGGCAAGTGTTATCAGTCGCTCGAAGATTAACATATGAATAGAGAAAACAGCGCTATCTTTGTATTTAGCTATACAAAGATGTCAATAAATTATCAAAATAAACTTGCAGTTCAGTTTTGATTGGTCTGAAAAATTTGATTTAGTTCATCAAATGAATGCTTGCCTTCATTTTAGACTAAGAAAAGACTGACGAAAAATTTTGATGAACGCTTCTCTGGTGAAAATTATTTTTTAAACAAAGAACTTCTTTTCTGATATATGGTTCTTAACAGATATTTCACTTAACCTTCAATACTAATTTATATAAGACAGTAAAAGACAGTTTAAGACAGTATAAGACAGTTTATATAAAAGCAATCAAAATTCTCATATAAATCATTCTAAAAAACTCATCCTATTGACTAAAATATTTTTTAAACATCATTCGAGTAAATCAGTCAAAGAGTTTCATTGATTCCTGGTTTTGTTTGAACAGAATCCTGTTAAAAATTGTTTTTTTCGAGCTGCAGTTTTTTTAATTTTAATTATTAATTTTTTAATTATATTTCAGCGCACATTTAATTAAACTCATTTGCATGAGAACACAATATAAATTGTTTTATCAAAATCAAAAATATTGAATTTCAATTTTTAAACCTTTGAAAAGGTTAAACTTTTTCTTAATTATTTTATACAAGAACAGACAAATGAAAAACCATTATATCATAATTGCTTTCTCTCTCATTTACCTAAAAAAATGCACGTAAAACATTTTTTATGAAGTTATGAAGTTAAATGATTGATGATTTATTTGGAGTTAGCATGTAATTTAGGTTAACTTTCAAGTGCTGTATAATATCAAATTTGATAATTTAATGCTTAAAATTGTACACGAGAGTGTTCAAAATTTGTGAAACTTTTTTTCTGAAAAATAACCCCTACTTTTATCGAAAATTCGCATCATTAATAAAACATTGTATGATAAATGTAGAAATCAATTTTTTATGTAATGGAAAGTATAACTCTGATTCTCATATCTCTCAGCAAAATACTGTTCAAGCACTACAACAGTATCATTAAAGAAAGAATTTTCATAGATATAGAATTGGCTTTAGGAAAGATTAGAGCATAAAAATACTATTTCTGAAGCATAATTAGCAATATAAAAAAGGATATAGAGAAAGGTTTCTATAATTAACTTATAAACAGTGTACAAAAGTATTTTTGTGAAGTCGTAAGCATTTCTATGCTATAAATTATTTTTGAACATTATTCAGCTTTTTCTGACAAACTTACTATAGTTTAGATTTATGTCCAATTTATTTAAATGGGTTGAATACAAATGACAAATACAACTTTCAGTTTTAGTTCAAGTGAATTCGAATTTATTATCAAATAAAATAAGAAAAATCAAATACCAAATTAAGCTATATGTGCCGTTAGAAGCTCAAAAGATACCCACATAATTATTAATTATATACTTCGTGAGGTTGCGCTTTAACTTTTCAATAAAACCTTAGTACAAATTTTTTAAGATTTTTGTAGAAAAGTTAAAGCGCAACCTCACGAAGTATATAATTAATAATTATGTGGATATTTTTTGAGCTTCTAAAGGCACATATATCTTTGGGTTTCACGTGAAAATGTTGTGCCAATAAAGTCGAGAGCAAGAAATTTGGAATTACATTTAAGTGCAAAACATTTGTCTTAATTTTGTAAGAAGGCATGCTTTAGGGATTAGGTTAACTATCAAAAAGATACTACAGATTTTTACTGTTTGAACTAATTTTTAACTTTGTATTTCTTTGAAAAATCTGTTATTAATTGTTGAACTCTCAACTTTGGTAGTTATGAAGGATAAATAAAATAGAAACTTGATCTAAAATTTAATTTATAAATAAGGAAATAACCAATAGTTTCCATTTGATTTATAATAAGAATAATAATTTTTACAACTTTTAAGTCATGCACTCTTATAGCATAACAGTTTATTATAATTCTTGTTATTCTAATTATTATTATAATAGTATAGTTTATTAGAGATATAAAGATTCTTCAGATAGAGTTAAAGCTTCTCATATTCTTATGTCAATCATAAGCTGGAATCAAAGTTTATGTTCTTGATAGACAGATGTTCAATCTTCTCAATCATTTTAAATTTAAATTTCAATCACTATTTTCTCATAAAATAAATATCACATCTTTATGTGCTATTTATGTATCTATTTATGCTATTTATTCGATAAGTTTAAATAAATTAAATACTTCAACAAATTTATTAGAGAAGGAAAATCTTTAAAAAGTATGTTCCAGTTTAGGTGTCAAAAACATACTTCCTTTCAATACAAACTCTTAACAATACAGAAAAAATTTGAAGGAAGCTTTTGAGCATTCACTGTTTGAAGCATAGGTTAACAAAACACCAGAAAATGGAACATTTAAAAAGTGAATCAGTTCAGTTCAAATTTGTTATGTTTTCAATTTTTCAAATTTCAAACAAATAACACTAAATAATATCCAACAAAACACTTAAGACCTTAATTAGTACAATCGGAGATGCGATGATCCCGGAAAATGAGGGTGACCACCTCTCCCAGAATAGGGGTTAACCTCCAGGAGAGTTTTTATTGAGAACAATACTTTTATATAGAATCGACCGGTATAAAGAAAAATATTTATTATGTTTACTCTCCCTTTCACTCTCACTCCCCCTTTCAATCAGAATCTGCCGGAATAGACCCTTTTCGAGGTGGTCACTCTGCGGAAGATACAGATTAAACTAAAGAGATTAAACAGATTAATATTTGCAATATTAATGAGTAATAGTATTGAGCAGTGGTTATGAGTTGTCAAATCCTTACCAAAATTATGAAAAGTCCCTTATTGTACTGTTGCATCATTACTGTTGCATGTTACTCATTCTTAACGTTAATTATTTACGGTAAATTATAAATTGGGTGTAATTAACGGTAAAATATGGTAAATTAAGTTAATTTATATTTTATTCAAATTTAAGTAATTAAAATACGATTAATTCTATATCATTGTCTGTATGATTCTTATCACAATCAATGGCAATATTTTCAGAAGAAACAGAATTAGAGCTTAAATTGTTTATTTCAAATGAGTTTCAACAACTAATAAACGTTGAGCTCGAGAATTTATAAGTGTGCTGTGACCTTTTGTGTGTATTTTACCATGTTTTGAAAAAGACGCCAAATGTTTTATAGGCTTTTTGTAATTGATTTCAAAAATAAGTTTATGAAAGACAATTTTAGGCTCAATTTTCATAGAAATGTTTCAGAAAAATACTACATAAATGACATATAGATGACACTACAATAGTTTAGCTTTGATTTACAGTTAATTATCATCAATCACAGTAAAGAGTGTAACAGACACGGTGATTTACAATTCTAACAATGTTACTAATTATTTTCATTCTCTTATAAACTCCCTATGAGTAAAGTATTCTTCGTTAATGTTTTTTCATAGAGAAAGCATAGTATATTTGCATTAAATAACTTATTGCTATATACTATAAGTACGTATGCTTTAGAATGCTATACAACGCTATTCTAATGGAAAACATTTACGAATAATGCTGTACTTACGGTATTACAGTTTGAATCCTTTCGTAATCAAAAAAGTAAAATTAATTGACATCAAAATAAGTATCACTGAACAATTGAAAAATGAAAATATCAACACCTCAAAAGTTAATTATTATAATGATTTGAATTTGCCTTCTATTGCTTTAAAGAGGTAGTAATGAAATGAAGACTAAATTGCGTTGAGCTCAGGCAATGTTACAATTGTAACATGACTTCCAACAAATTAATGCAAGGGTTCCCAACCTTTTTCCCCCTTCGTACCATTTTGAGTTAGGTGAAAATTTTGCGTACCAGTGGATATTTTTCCCTATTTTTAATTAATTTTTACTATCACAAAATACCTTTTTCCACAGTTTAAATAACCTTCACGTACCACTAGACACCTTCCGCGTACCACCTACTGGTACGTGTACTACTGATTGGGAATCCATGAATTAATGCATCAAAACCAGAAAAATACATTCAAAGGGTTACTTCAATAAAAGTGCATTAATTGTTGGGCAAAAATATTAAGTATGTAAAAGTCCTCTTCAACTTCGTTAGCTCGTTAAAAGGCGACACTTGTGTTTTGTGACCAATATTTCTCATCAACTGCAAGGAGAACAACACTTCTAATGCATAGCATAATAAGTATTAAAGATTAAAAATTAAATTCAAAATAATTCAAAGTATAAGAAAAGACGAAACCTTCATTTGAATAAGAACTTTGATATCATTAGAAAAGACAAATGAAAAAATAAATGAAAGAAATGGCTCGAAATGCTTTAAAGAGTCATTTATTTTCTAATGACTAAACTATAAGTTTTGAAATTCAATAAAACTCAATAAAACTTTAATCAATGAAAGAAAACTAAAATAGTAACTTTCATTCATTAACTAATATTGAATTTTGTTTACAATATGTTTGAGTTGTTCAGAAAACCTTTACTTAAAGTTCTTAAAGTTTGAATAATGTTGAAGTTTGAATAAGAAATTTTGAAATCAATCAATGCATACTATAAGCCCTATTTGTTAGAAGTGTTCATAAGCTGAAACTTTTTAAGTTATTATATATGTTGAATATTTTTGAAGATGTGCTCTAAGTATTTTCAAATAACTTGTTTTATAGACTTAACATATTATGTTAGAGCACATCTTCAAAAATATTCAACATATGAGTTAATGAAAGTGATTTGAAGAAAATTTGAAAAGAAAGTAACCCACGATAAGTCTTTTTGATTGGTTACAAGTCATGTATGGCTTCGTGAACTTGATGGCTAACAATAATTCGTGAGTAAAGCAAATTCAGAATTTTATTGATGCTGACTTATTCTTTTCTTTTGAAGAATTGATAGTTTTATTCAGCTCAACACGAATGTAATTTATATAGTATTTCATAATATAAGTGATGGCCAACAATAATCATTATTGTTTATTACACTAATATATTCAGTAATAATAAAACGAAACTGACTGTATTTATTTCTTTTATTTTGTTCAACTGAAACCTTAGTACGAAACCTATAATACTAATTATTGTACATCTTTTGTCATAAATATATTCCTAATCAAAGTCTGTGTATCGAATATAACATTGGAGTTAAATGAATGACTCGAATTTTCGACATAAATGGCAATTCCGTTTATGATCCCATATTAATAATAGTTATTTATATTTAATGTCTTTGGAAATAGTATTCTTATCAGAATAGCTCAAATGAATGAATAGTTGGCAACGAAAATTTCCTCCATTTCTAGATAATGCAAACTTTATTTGTTTATAATGGATATTAAACGGTTTGCCCCACAATATAAATGGTAACTTCTATTGAGCAAAGAGATTAAAAAATTATTGCAATGTTATTGCTGTCGATTCGTTTCTATATTTATTGACTCTTATAGAGAAAAAGAGGGCAAACACCTGATTAGACTATAAGGTTTGTTTTTAGCATCTCTTAGAATCTGGCGTTTTTTGCTTAGAAAATTGTGACATATTTTCAAATTATAAATTTGGATAGAAATCAACATTTTCATAAATTTATCAGACGTGAAGGGAATGGAATGAAATATATTAAAACATTCTATTTATAGTTATTAATATTGACAATATAAGTAAATTGGATAAAGATATCTTAGAGTATTAGTCTTAAAATCACTTAATCAAATAAAGAGCTCGAAAAACAAGTTATACATCATTTAATTGACAACATTATGCAATATAAGAGCACAAAATATAATGAAAAGCAGAGTTTATTGAGTGAAATTCACTCAAATAAGCAAATGTCAAAGAGGAGTCGAGAGATTTAAAAAAATAGTGCAATAGATCTGGTGGAAATGCAAACCTTATGTATAATATATTTGTTACGTAAAACGCAAAGTGGCTTTTCTAAGTTATGCTTCAGGCCTTACGAAATAATACCCTGAAAAAGACATACTGTATCGACATTTCTATTATAGTTTTGAAAAACTACAAAATTATTTGAAATGAAAATTTCATCAAATTTTGAAACGTTAGCTGTTATTGAGTTATTTTCATCTACGATTGAGACTCTTATTGTGCTATTCTTGAGAAAATTGTACGTAATTTTAAACTACAGACGAATTCTTTTAATATTTTTTTGCCTTCATATATGCCTTTTGAACGAATCGTCTGTATTGGTATCCCTCAAAAAAAAAGAAAAGAATGTAATAGAAAAATAATGAGAATGAAATAGTTTATCACTATATTCTAATTGGTTTGAACTCTTTTGATAAATTAAAATGAATTTTTATTCAATACCCCAATATTTGATAAGATTAATGACAAATTAGACTTGCATTACACCCAAAAATGCAGAATATGAAAAATAGGTTGAAAAAAATGCTTAATTTATTCAAATTATATAATTATATTCAAGGTTTCCATTTAAGATATGTTTTCTAAGTTCACTAATCTGAAGATTAAGATTGAGTCTTGAGTGCAGATCAATCCTAATATATTATGTATGAAAGTTCTGACAGACACTTTAGGATCTACACCTGACTACAGCTATGTTTTCAATATTTAACTCGATGTCTAGCATTTTAATGCACACTAAGTCTTAAGGAATAAAGTGCTTACTCAAACTTCTATAGTCTTAAGAAAAGTTCATCAGTTCACAGCTTCATCTTATCTAGAATCCTCAGTTTGCTTAGTCGAGCTTCACTTGCGCTCTTTGCTGTATATAATTTAGGAATTGTCTGGAGTCAATCATAGATTTTGATCTAAATCAACGTGTAAGTGCAAGACTAACCTTTATTAAAAAAAAAGATTTGATCAGCTTTAATGTTTCGTAATGTTATATTGAAAATAAAATTGTACGTTCATGTTAAAAGAATAATCGTTAACTCATAAATAGGAAGGGATGAGATACTTGGCCAAATAAAAGTTCCAAGGCCAAATAAATATATAAATAAGGATGTCACATTTATTTATGCATTTATTTTGGCCAAATATCCAGTCAGAATTAAATCAAAAGCCAATCAAACTGGTTATTTAAGTAATTAAGAGTTACAGTTAGTGATCAAATGCATTTCAAGTTATCAAATAGAAGACTTTTTCGATTACAGTTGACTACCGTTATAGTGAACACTCAATTGCACACAAAATCCGTTCACTTTAACGAGTGTTCACTCTAACCGAAGTTTTTAATCATTATCTCTGCGAAGAAATAAATCATTAGAAGAAGAAAAATGGTTCAGTATATCGAGCTGTACACTATATCCGACTTCACTATAACGAGAGTCAATTGTATCAGATAAAATAGACTTATAAACAGAGAAACTTCTCTCTATATGACATAAAATTATTGGTGCAAACTTGAATTGGTCATTTCTTCAGCAGTATACTCTTCTGGATCTGAACAGTTTAAAACTCTTTTAATGTTTTCGAAATCAATTGTTTCCAGTCATATTCCCCACCGAATCTGTATTGGCTTCGGTGGTAGTGGAATATTGGGACCCATTTCCGAAAAATGTTTCAACTCTATTCGTGGCTTTCAGGTAAAGGTTTTTAACGTTTGAAATGAAAGTATCACTTGAAAGTACTTCAGATTATGATAATATGTACAGTTTTGTGATTTTTAATGCAAATGTAAAGTTGTCTCTCAGAGCAATTTAGACGGCAGACACCTCTAACTAAATAGGCTTATATAATCACATATACATATATATAAGTATATTTAATTAGAGGTTTCTGCCGTCTAAATTGAACAGAGAGACAACTTTTCCAATGAGCAAACACTTAATCACAAAACTGTACTACTTTTCAAAATTGCTTCATATCAATACTATGGGGCAAGAAATGCATTTGTCTAAAGACTCAAATACGTAATAGTTTTCTTTATAATAAAATCAGTTATAAGTTCAAGTCACACGTCTTTCAATCACTTGACAAAACTTGGCAAAACTCAAATAATTTTCAAGCTTATGATTAAATATTCTCTTATATTCAACTCAACCAAAACTTTCAATAAAATTGAAATGCAATAGTGAATGAATTTTACGCATTCATTGTTTTATATTTCTTGTGAATGAGTTGTAAAAATTGATGACTTAATTACTAATAAAAAACTAATGAACTTCTTCTTATGTCTATTATGCCTTTCATACCTCTAACAAAATGCATCTCATGCCCTTTCATATTGATTTACACATTAATTACTAGAAAATGTTAAGTTAGGCATTCAATTGTAGTAATGAGTATTACCAACACTGAAGTTTGAAAATATTTCAATTTTTTTAATAATTTCATTTAAAATCTTGTTCATCAAATTTGAGTCTGACTTTTATATAAAATTTAGAATATTTGGGCCTCATCTGCATGACATAATATTGAAGTTGGCCCAAGAGATTAAATGACATGCCCACCACTGGTTTAAGAAGGTTAGGGTTCATCTGTAATCTTAATTGTGAAATCGGCGCCACAATAAATAAATAAATCTTAAAAACTCATAAACTCTTTCAGAAGTTAAAGCGCACACAATTTCACAAAAGCCTTTCATAGCGTTAGACAATGAAAGCACATAACTTACTGTATTTCAAAAGTTTTATCGATCACAATATTAAGTTATAAAAACATTGAAAAGCTAGAAATTCAAAAGTAAGTTTCAAATAATAGAACTATTTCATGAGTTCAACTCCTTTTATATATATCTTGGAACATATCATACAGTATATCATTTGGAAAATTTTCATTAACAAAATATATTTATTTCAATTCATAGTTAGGCCCTAGGGTTCCGCAAGGCTCGAGCTTTTCAGGCTCAGTGGCGAACCTTGAGCTGAGCCTGAGATTATAATGAAGTTATAACTTTATGAAATCATTCAAACTTCGATTATATAATGATTGAAATATTGATTAAAAATCATAAGAAGGAGTCATTCAATAAAGTGTTGTAAAAATTTGATTCAAATGATATTAAATTCAATATTACAGTTTTCATTCAGTTTTTCATATAAGCATTTATGAAAACTAAACCTCCGAAAACTTTTACAGTTTTCCTAAATATGCAGTTTTCAGGCTCAAAGATTCAGCTCATCTGAGCCTGAGCCCGAGCCTGAAAAATACTCCGAGCCTTGAGCTGAGCCGCCGATCCTGAGGAACTCTATTAGGCCCTTAAATAGTGTAATTCAAACTAATTTCATCTCTTATTTCACGTTTCATTTTCATAGAGCTATTGTATTTGAAATACACTTTTACAGAATCAAAGATTTTATAGATTTGTGATTGATGTGAATCTTATTTTGTACAAAGAGTCGAATATTCATTGTATTTTTCGAAACTTTAAGGAAATCATAAACTATAACTCGATTTCAATAATATTCAAATGTTTTATTGTTGCAAAAAATATAAAAAGCATAATTTGCATGTCTTTTATCATTTAAATTAGTAATTTGTTAACCATAACACTAGTTATAATACTAATTCAGTCTTTATTCATTACTTCCTTTTATATGTTTCCATTCAATGTGAATCTAACATCTCTTAGAAGTGTTTATTAGAAACTTTTACATTCATTTTCAGAAGCAGTTAAAGTCCTTTAATGCAAGATTTTTACTCTTAAAGTAAATCATTTTTATGGAATGAATGTAATATAACTGTTTAAATTGATTTTGAGAAGTTTTGCTTATTTGTTCTCAAGTCTAGTCAGTTCATATTTTTCGACCTAAATACTCAAATGTTAACCTCGAAGAAACCAAGTGAAATATGCTCTTATTTTGTTATTTTTCTAAATTGCTTTACAAATTATTGTTGAATTTAAGATTTTTAAAAATATTTTTCAAAGTACGAGAGATCCTTCAAACTCCCCCTCAAAATGTTTGGGTATATAATTGATAAAAAAACAAGTCATTGACTAGTTTTCCGAATGATACAGCAGAAAAAATTGCTTTAGCATTCAGTCACTTTAATGCATATCTAAGATTTAGTCACTTCTATTTATTTAGAAGACATATATGTGTACTCAAATGTACTTAAAGGTATACTATTATGGCCGCACTATAGAGTGATATTTCTGGTACAGTTTAGGCACTGTATACATTCCATAAAGTAAACTCTCTTTATATTATTTTTATTAAATAAAATCGACAATTATTTCAAATCAAACAGTAATATCATTATTGAGTTTATGTTAAATATTTCGTATTTTAATAATGATATTACAGTTTGATATGAAATAATTGTCGATTTTATTTAATTAAAATAATATAAAGAGTTTAGTGTATAAAAGGAGCCTAAACTGGAAATAAGGGTTTACGAGAAATATATCTTTATAGTGAGGCCATAATATACTGATTTTTATTATCTAAAATAGTTTTGTCATGTTTAGACAAATTTGTATCTCTATCTCACTTGTGGCCGCACAAAATATATTTGTTTTTTATTTAAATGATCGATACGCGGATATTCCATGGGATGGGATTTGGTTGAAATATATAGTTTTGCAGATATGCGAAACCTTTATTAGTTGGTGTTTGCGATCTCCAGACCTGCTATAAATTCAAGGCATAACTTCTGAGCGCATAACTGATCGATACGAAATTGAGTTACCCTTAACAACACATCACTTCAAACACATTGTCTATTATTGGCTACTTTCGGACAAGAATAAGTGAAAAGTGATAAAATCATGATTCAGATGCAACATTATATTTAAACACAATTTTAGAGACAACCAAAAGAACAGTTCTTATGTTTTATTCATTTTTTCTATCTGTATCTCAGTCTAAAATATTAACATTTAAAACACAAGTATATATTAAGTTTATATTTTGCATTCAGTTATTGTTACCAAAAGAACTTCTAGGAATTGCATCAATGATTCAATATTTTTTAACTGAAAAGTTCGCATATTTTATAAGCAATAAATTATTCAGAACTCAATTTCATTAAATTTTTATTTTTCGATAATAAGTTATATTGAATAAATCATATCTGAAAGATATTTATATGTTTCATGAGTTGGGTTCAGCCAAAAGTTCAGCCGAAATCCAAGATTTTGTGAACATTCTATTGAAATCTTAGACAAATTTACTTTAAACTTTTTAAAGACATACTTCAAGAATCAGTCTCTACACAATTTTAATAAAAAGTCAATTGAAGAAACTTTCTATTGAAGACAAAAAGTTAGTATTAAAGGTCATTCGGTCACCAAAAATAAATCAAGAATTATTGAATCCAATTGAGACAAAAGCCACTTGAATGACACAAAAGAGATAAAAACTTGAAATAGAACTCGAAAATAATAAGCTGACAAAGACTCGCAACACTCAATTAATCCAATTCCAAAAAGGATTTTCTGGGGTTTATTATTCTTCAATTCATTATCAGAGTTTCTGATATTTTTCAGAAATCCTGCTTTTGTTTAACTCTTTTTCCTTACTTTTTTAGCTTTCAGAAAATGCAAAATTACTATTCAAATGCGAAAATTCAGAAATTTCTATTAATAATATAATTGAATATTGAGCTCAATTTACGTGTCAGGAAAATATTTTTATGCAATTAGTTTTTAAGTAAAAATACTGTTAAAAACTTACTCACAATTTGAGAAATTGGAAGTTTTAGATCTTTATTTTGGAAACAAACGTCAAACTATCAGTTAAATGAAATGAGTTTGAGTCACACAAATAGGATTTCAGTGGATTTGATTAGAAATTGGCGGAAACCACATCATTACAAGATGTGAGTTCTGAACTTCTGAAGAGTTGCTTTAAAAATAAGTAGAGGTCAACTTTTCTCAGAGTTAGTACTCTTCAGTCTTCAACAACTTTGCTCTAAATTCAAGACTAATTATCACTATTTAATGAGTAAAATTCATTCTTAATCATTGAATCTTCAGATTTCTGTAACTTAAGTCAATTTTTTCAAATAACATTTTTTCCAAGTTATTCCCCGCAGATTAAGAGGAAATTTTCCTGAAAATTCTTGGTTAATATCGTTATTCATTCGTATTATTTGTCGTAATAGCTTCACATTGATGAAAATTTTTTCTACATTTGCTATATTGTAGTCATCCTATGATTATCGATTCATTGAAAAGGGATTTATTTTGCTTCAAACATCCTATTATTGTTTATCTAACTAAAGAACTGTAACTGTAATTGTATGATAACAATCCCACGAATTATAATTTCCTGTAATTGTTGATTAGTTAATTGAAACCTATTTTTAAAATATAAAATGTAAAGTAAATTATTTTACTTTCACAATATATTTTATATGTAGTTTGTATGCACACATTATGACTCTGAATTGATGGCTCATTTTCATAGTTATAACTTATGTAAAGAAGTATTAAAATGTAACAATAATGTGTTCAATAATTGTTAGTCTACTGCTGAGCCTGTCCTACAATTCCCACCTTATTGTGACACTTCTTTACAATATTGAAAATTATATGAAAATAATATGAAAATAATAATATGAAAATTTTAAATAGATTTGTTGCTCAATAAGCGAATGAACTTCATATCAAATAACTTCATAACTCATCACTTATGGAGAACTTGAACTGATTTGAAAAAATTATTTTTCGTTTGTTAGAAGTGAGAGTTTAATAATAATTGATAAAGATTTGAAAAATCAGATTGAATTGACTTAAATTTTTTCTTCTAAATTATGTAGACATTGATCAATCGAAGTTATGAATTCAAAAGTGAGAGTAACATGAATTCAACTTCAAATATGCTCTTTTATTTATGACCTCTTCTCGCGACGAAGCGTCTCTTCTCTTTCTCAATAACTCTTTAAAGCTTATATAAACTCGAAGTCAACTTTTTTTGGCTGAAACTAAAGAATTCTCTCTGAATATTATGATGAAGGTTCCAATTTTAGTGAGTCAGTCAATTTCATGTTAGTCTTAAGGAATTTTAGCTCTTCTTCGCATCACAAGACATAGTTCGCACTCAAGTGAATGCTCTGTTCTATTGATGGTTCATAAATAACTAAAGTATTCACACATTTGCAGTTTAAATCAAAGATATTTGAATTAATGACTGCATTTTTATAATTTAGAGAATTTGCCGACCATTTTCGCAAACAAGAAAAATTCTACAAATTTCTATAAAAATAATAATCACTTTGAAATTGCCTCAGAAATAAATTTAACCCAAATTCTTGATTATTCTAGATATAGTTTCAGTTTTGCAACAACTCATGTGCTTTCAAGCATTGATCCCAATCCAACAGTAATGGTAAATGTTATTTCATAGCAGAATTCTTTGACAGCTTCATAGACTCATCTCAATAAGAATTGCTTTAAATTTTCAGCTCAAAAAGATAGAGTCTGTTGAATCTCTTCAATAACAAGATGAAAAGTTCAAGCAGGGATTCATTTCAGGGAAATCATAATAAATCGAATCAAAAATATGAAATTCAAACAGAGTCTCAAATTGGAAATGACTATACAATTTGTTGAGAAAAAATATCTCTACGAAAATGCAAATTTTCATCTTTAGCCTTAATTTCTCTGAAATGAATTTTTTGACTTGAAATTCTGAAAATAGAAAAACACATTTATATTCACTAATCAAAGCTGTTATAAATTGAGAATAGAAGTCAACTTAAGCCACAAATGGGAGTCTCGTTTCTCCTTTTTTCGCACGAAGTGTCACTTAAATCCTCTTTTCTGTTAAATCCATACTATGTCTCAAATATAGTGTAATGCAATGTTTTCTTAAGAGATTATTGATTTTCTTACTTTTCAGTTCTTTATTATTCATTTCACAAAACAACTTATTGTAAAAAAATAATCAAAACGACTATTGTATTGAAGTTACTTTGAAATTAATTTCACGACCATTTGGTATGAGGATGTGCTTCGTGTGTAAAAGTTTGTTATTGTTTAATGAAACGTATGCCTCCAAGACTTCTTTTCAGAATTTGATCTCATCATAGGTAATGTCTAAGAACTCTCGTGAATAATAATAACGCTATATTTTATATAGAACTCACGTGTAAACATTGTACTATCTATTCGAATAGAGAGAATGTTTATGATAAATATTACATAACGTTTACTCTATAATGGCTAGACATCCATGATTTGAAGTTTCATATAATTCATGTCATGAAACTGAATTGATTAGCACCTAATAGTCAAGAGCATGAGCTAAATTTAGGTTTGAGCTCAGCTAAAGCTCAAGCTCGAACAATTTCACATTAGCTCATGCAATGCAAGCTTAACTCAAACTGAGGCTTAAGAATCCATTCGAAATGTCTGATACCTATTTTCAATCTTCTTAACTACTTATACCAGTGTCTTATCCAAGAATTTATGTCTTTCCCACAAATTCAAAATTCCCTTCAAATCAAGCTTAATATAATAAATCAAATCTTATAAAATAGATTTATAAAAATGAATGAAAAATTATTTTCATAATTTATGCCTGTAATCCACTCCAACTAATTATCAAAAATTTATCTCATTTTCAACTCAATAAACTCGAGTCAGGAAAGTTTGAGGTAACGCAACAGGCAAAAAGTGAGGTCGAGTAAAACTAAAGCGACCCAAAAGTAGGCGTCGAAAAGATTTTGTTTAATATTATTTCCTAAGGAGAAGATCTAATTTGTGTCACGAAAGGCTTTACCAAAAAAAAAAAAATCTTTGAACTTCTGTATTAAGGTATTAATACATTTGTGTGAATGCATTTGTGCACTGTTTTGTTCACTTTCTCGTTAAACAAATTTTAAAATAATCCGTGAATTCGCCGAACTTTAAATATTTATGGTTTTCCATTATTATTTAAGGATTATTTTTTCGAGTCTCGAACCTTAACTCTCGATGGA
>JAQFZT010000597.1:0-22507 GCA_034696325.1 Camisiidae sp.
TTGATCAAATGAATTTTGATGAAGTGAATTTTGATCAAATGAATTTTGATCATGTGAATTTTGATCAAACGAAGTGCCCCCAAATTTGAGCAACACTTTGTTGTATTTTCAAGAACATAACGAAAGTTGATACTTATTTCACATAAACTAATTTTGTGAAAATCAATTCCCGGTTGAGTTGCATATATTGTATATTTGATGAAAACGAATGCAAAACATAAATTTGCATTAAATTATTTCGTCTGTTATATAAGACACAAATGAATTTCTTTTGAAAGGTTTCCAAAATCTAATATTTCTAACTCCTATAACTCACACGAATAGCTGAAAAAATCATATTAAACAGTTTCACAACTTAATTGAAGAATGTGTTTGGGGACACTTCGTTTGATCAAAATTCACATGATTAAAATTGATTTGATCAAAATTAGCCCCTATTTTCAATCTCCTAAATTATTTATTCTCAAAAAATTATCCCATTTTCAAACTCTAAAATAAACTAAACTCTAAATAAATTGAATTCGAATTTAATATGAAATAACTTATGTTTTCTTTCTGAAATTAAAAAAATCTTAGAGATTAAATACCAGAGCTATCCCTAAGGACTAAGGACTACGTGACTATTAAATTATATTAAAATAACAACTATTCAAACAATAAAACCTGAAATAACTTTCATTCATATTTGAGTTTTCAGTCAAATAACTTCACTAATAAATGATTCATTTTTCTCAATTATAATGAATACTTGACTTATTTTATCAAAACTACAAAATCAATTGATTCAGCAGTTGTTGATAATTATATTTATCAAAAGTATAGTTCATACAATGGTTAAGATTATTATAGATGTAAAGATAAAAAATGTTTTGTGAGTTATAATGATTTTTAAAAATCTTAATAAACTTATTATAATGATGAACTGACTTGAGTTTATTCTATATAATATCAAATTGAAATTTATGATAAACTTGTAAAATGTGTATTTCAAAGTTTAGAGTAATTCATTATTGCATACAGGACTCAATTCACTCTCAGGTAGTAAAACAGATTTTTTAACCAAATCAATTTTGATGAAGTGAATTTTGATCAAACGAAGAGGCATGTGTTTGAATGATCTAAGATTTCAAATCCTAAAGGATTTCAAATGCACTTATAATCTCAAGAGCAATAACAAAATCTTAGTACTCTAAAATACTTTTAAAATGATATTTGTTCAGTACTCATATGAATTGTATATGATCGGTAAGAATTATAAAGTTCTCTCTCATGCAAACATAGTTTTGAATCAAACGAATTCAAAGTTGGACTATTAAATTTGATGAGAATGGAGGAATATTTTAAAAATTCTAATTAACTGTAATCTAAAGGTGAATAGAAGAGTAAAAATAGGTGAAAATTTTCTCAAGTAATTATAAATTGGTCAAATGAAACAGTCATTTTTGGGATAGAACCTTATAACTCTCAAATTATGAAAAAAATTTAGAATTATAAGGTTCTATCTATAGCAGAGATGCTCAATAGGGGGACGCGACCGGGTGTCGACCCTCTCCTGATAGTCGAAAAAGTACCTTGGTCCCCCCTTTGAGAAAATTTCACCTTCCAGTGAAAAAATAAATTCAATTCATACTAGATCTGTGGGATTTTTTTTATCAGAGAACTGTTTATTGAGAAATTTTATTAGTAATAAACCTAAAGTTATAACTTTTTCTCATGAAAATTCAAAGAAAGTAATAAATGCTTAATTTTTTAGTCGAAGTTTAATAAAATTCAGTAATCATTGGAATAAAAACACAGCATAATTCCATTTTGATAAAAAAATAGCAAAAAAGGTAAATTTTTGGCGGGAAAAAATATTTGAAAAAAATTGGTGCGAAAAACTTTTCCCAAAAAAAATTGTCTCTCAAAACCGTTGACTGTTTCTCAAAGTTTTTGACTGGTTGGACCCCCTCCAATATTTTGAAAATTTGTAGATTTGCACCCCTCCCCGCGACCGAAGCCATTAAGCATCTCTGATCTATATGTAAACATTAGCATATTCTAAAGGAACTGATGGTTGATTTGGACAAAAGTTGACGGATATGTTCCTGATGTCATAGACAAGCATATGATGCATATTTGCACTCGTCTTGACAATACAAGTCGATCGATATTATAGTCGAAAGTATCAAAGGTAATCTCGAAAAATCGACCTCTTTCCACATTATATATCTAATTTTCGATATTTTCAAGTACAATAATTCTTATAAAACTAATCAATTGATATTTATTTATGAAATTTTTATCAAGAAAATACCTTAATTTCAAAGGATTAATTCTTATAATTCTGAAATTTTTGAATAAAAAAAGGATATTTAGATGATTGAGTCAATTTATAAGAAAATAAATGAAAAATTCTAATATTTTGTCGTCTTAATTAACGCAATTTAATCAACATATATCTCATATAAAGTTTATGATTGAATAGATTTAACTTAGTTTAGGTCATAATTAGAATAATTTGTTTTATTGTCAAGTTTTGTGTTTAAGACTATTTCCGTACTTTGAACGAGATCTTCAAAATCATAATTATTTCATTTACATCTATAGCCCTGATATCTTAATATTTGAATTAAATTTTTAAAGATCTATTTTTCATAATTTAATTATAAAGAGTTGAAATAATTTATAAAATATAAATCAATGTAATTAAATTTTTTGTTGAAGTTTTCATTTTAAAACTAATTTCTCGCTAAAATTGTTTTTTGAATTTGCATAAAATGAATTGAAACTTCAAACTCTATTGAATGGCTTTACTCAAAAATTTGTAGTTTCATAAATGTTTCTTGAGATTCGAACAATAGTTACTACATTTTACAGTTGCGGTCAAAATGTCGGGACAATAATGAGGTGCATAAAAGTTTTTGAAAATGAAAGGTGAAAAATTGGAGTTATTTGCACGAAATATTGTGCACTTGATATAAATTTGGAGGTTGAGGTCATATAAATGCATTTGTATTGAGTAACATGAAATGTATCAGTAGTGAGTAATATAATAAAAACAAAAATCAGAAAATAAGAACATAAAGGAAAGCATTTACCACTTGGTGTGTTTGATTGACTTGTTTGATATGATTTTGGGTGAAGCGTTAATGAAGTGGCCTTTTCACGAGTTGTTGGCTTAAACTCATTTGTTGAGATGTACAGCGGATCAAATACACTGCTAGGAATCCCGATTGTTGAATTTGGTCTCTTTATAGATGATATCATATTCGAAGAGTTAAACTGTTCGGTTGGTGACTCTCGTGTTATATTCGGACAGTTTAGTTGTTTGACTTTTTCATTTTCTTGCAATTGTGTGTTGAAATTGGATTCAATGTTTAGGTTATTGTGGGGCATGTCTTATCTTTTGATCATCTGATGAGATATCTCTAAATATAAAAGAAAGAGCACTCAAATTAATTAGTCGGTTGTCAGTAGCAAAGAAGCAATAGTACAAAAGTATAATGTATTGTCAATCTAGATTAGTCAACACAAATAGAGAATTATATCTTATTATCAATTGGGATTATCTAAAATCAACCCATAGTCACACAAACTCACGCACTCTTTCTCTTTATACATCATTTTCTTCAAGTTTCTTTATAGCATTACTCAACAATTGATAAGCAATTCAAAAGGTCTACAAAATAGCATTTAATGCAATTAAAGACATTCATTTCAGTTTCAATTCAACTTACTATACAATATAGTCGAGAAGATAACAAATATTAGTTGATTTCCACTGGGACTCTGGTATGAAAGACTTATTCAGAACTCATTTTCATGTTTGTCTTGTAATATTAAATGAGATAATTTAGAGAAATTATAGTTTCATTTTCTAGATCTGGTGGCTTTGATGACTAATAATCAAATATTAATTAAGCCTTTTATGCAAACTATTTTTATTGTAAATTATTTGTGACTTATTTGTTAATTACTTTAATTAGTTTATTTTAACTTTTTTAATTCAATCAAAATTTAATAAAATAAATAATTTGATGTACTTTATAGTCGAATGCTATCAAGTTAATACATACACTTCTTCAGGGCTTGAAAGATATCTACAATTGTGTGTACAATTGATTTAATATACTTTTGCAACGATTAAATAAGTGACACGTGATTACAACAGAACTTTATATGAGATATAATAAAAATCTTGGAAACTATCGAGTTTTTGCTATGTCTTTGAAAATTCATATAAAATTTTGACCAAACGGTTGGCAAAAACATGCCCTTTGTCTCTATTTAATTAGTCTTTTAATGGTTAAGCAGTGCATATTCCATTTGCATGTGAGCTATGAGTAAAAAAATTTGGTAAAAATTTAATAAGAAAGTTTTTCTCAAAGTCAAATAACATTGGAATAACTTAAGTCATCGAATTTAGGCTAAAATCAAAGCAAAAGTAATCAAATTTGGAGGTGAATTGAAAAGAAATTGTGTGCTTATCATCAAATTCAAACAGATAATTTCTAAAGTTTGTAAAGGCATTGATTCAAATCTATCCAAACGAAGAATCTTATATAAGACTCGCGGTTCATACAAATCATCTTTTCTTAAGTTACTTTTGCTTATAAATCAATTTGAGAAATAGCTTGTCATCAATTTGAAAATTATATCTAAACTCTATTATCACTTTATGTGTAGCATCAAAATGTACTTTTTATATAAGAAGCACTAAATTAATAAGGGATTTATCCTATGAGAACATCTGGCAAAATATGATTACATAAATTTTTATATGGTTATGGTTTGGTGAATTGCGTAATCAACTTCAGTAAATGTTTCTGTTTTCTATATTTATGGTGTGTGTTCTGTGAAGCCATCACTTCTTACTAAATGATTAATTTAAAAGTTTGTTATTCACAAAAACATTCAAACATTCAATCCATTTAACCGATTGTCAATTTTTCAGTCCATATACACTTTAATGTAAACTATCTTCACTCAATTGGTGAAAACTAAGCTAAAGATTGCTTTTAGCATCTTGTCGTACATCGTTAGCAATGGTTACGACAACATAAATAGGTATTTTTCAACAATTTTGGATATGTTATATCCACTTACAAATCAAATTTAAGGATTTCAAAAGATAAACCGGAATCTCTTTTTCAATTTCATTAAAACTTAAAGAGAACTATATTTTATTTAAAAATACTTAAACTTGAGTTTATTTGAATCACAGAAAGAAAAAAGAATAAAAAATATAATAAAAAATATAATAAAAATGATAAAAGCTTATTTGTTAGCTCATAATACTGGATAATATTGAGGAAAATGCGTGTGTGAAGTCAATTCTATGTTAGATTTTCATAAAAATTGTAATAAAGGTTCTTCTGGTGAGTTTTGGCAATAAATTAATGTAATTTTGAACTTTTAATGCTATGAGAAAATAAGATGATATAATTTCTTACAAGTTAGCCTAAAATGACGACAACAATTAAATATGCAACTGTCAAGTAAACATTTATTACTAAGAATGGGTAAAAGTTATACTAAATTCTAAGCTTATATTGAGATAAGCAATCCATGCCTTTAAGCAGAGATGAAAATGAAATCTCGAGGCAAACACAAAGGATAAAAATTGTATAGTAAAGATACAAAGTTAATGTAGACATTGAATTCTTTTGGAATTGAATTTAATACCTTCGGACAGGAACATAAATATAATTGAAAATTTCAAATATAATAATCATAAGATCTGAACTAAATTCAAGAACTCAAAAAAGATAAATATGAATATAAAAGTGTTTGCTTAAGGGTTTCTGAGTTTCTTAGAAGAGAGCAAAGCTAACTCGTAAGTTCTATCTTAGCCAACTATAACTAACTAAGTTATACCTGAATATGTGAAGTAAATATTCTCATGTTAATAAGTGAGGACCAAATCTGTAATAAGCTTACAAGTTAGTATTGCAGATATTAAACAAAACATTCTTTGCTCCCAACCATTATGTTCATTACTGCCTACTTTTTAGCTTTCAATCTCAAGCTCAACACCTTTTATTTATGTTTATTTTGTGAAAAAAGCTTGAGATCAAATCTTTAGAGCTCGTTATGTCTACATATTTGTCAAACAGGTATATTATTAAAAATTATGCTCAAAAATCAATTCAAGAAAAAGGTAGAATTTTTTTTATGAAAGTCAAATTTATTGTTTACTCAAGGATAAAATATGCGTGACATAAGAAAAAATATTCATAAATTAAAATATATAGAATGTGTTTGTGTTCAAAAAAATCATTATAAACTCACTTCTATAAGTCATTTAAAAAATGATCGAAATATAACAACTTTTCTTCATTGATAGCAATAAAAAAGAGGATTTGAAATCACTTTTTGAGATTTATTATAATAGTTAAGCTATTCTACATATTCCAAGAAAAAAGTCAATTTTAAAGAAAATAAAACTGATTTCAACAAAAGCACACGATATAATGATTCGGCCATTTATGAGAAAATAGATGACCGAAAAATTCAAAATCAAATCTTGACAAATTGCTAATAATTGATAATAAGAATTGCTTTTGAAAGTTTAATTTAGAAGAAAAAGTGTAAATTTGATGATTTGAAGCACTCTTTAGCTGAGCTCTAATGAAGATAAAGGAGAGGCTAAATGAGCTGATGTGCATCTTTATAATACTACGATTAAGATTATATTGAAGTAATGGTTATCTACTAAATTGAGACAATGTTTATGTACAACAAGGGAAATGAAAAAATTGATAGTGCAATACTTAATATCTGTATACACTATACTCTATTGCTTCATAAATTATCTTTACTGTACACTTAGAACATTACGTGCATCACAAACAAATAGCCACAAATGTAATAAAGCATTCTTTTACAGCGATTACTTATTACTTATTTTACTGGAAGCAAAGCGTAAATTTCAAAAATCCATAAAATAAATTTTCAAATTTCAAAATCATTCAAATAGTTCAGGAAAAGTTACTAAATTTGCTTTTAATTAAACTTCTTAACATTTGTTTGAAAGAATTGAAAATAAAAAAGAGGAACATTTGTATGTTATTCGCTTACCTGAATAAAAGTTGTACTAATTGTATAAGTATATGAATAGGTAAATGTTTTTGCCAAAGGGTTTACAATTAGTTGATATGAAAGAATATTAAACATCAACTGGTGCTGAAAAGTGTGGCGGTTTAAGTTTCATTTGACTATATAATAAGAACATCGAAACATCAACTGCACGAATAGCCAAATCTTAAGAGGCTGCACATGCACCACATGCACATTCACTAAGCATTTCTACTGAACTATCGATCTGAGAAAAATCATGCCTTAATTCCTTTTCTACACCTAATTTCGTCTTTAGATCTATAAAAAAAAGTTGTGTGGAGTGAATACAGGCGTAGAAAACGTGGTTCTAGTTTAACGATGTAGTTATCTATGATGAGGGCTTTAGAATCTAAATTTAAGATATTAAGATATGACCAAACAATAAAAACATAATGAGGTTCAACAAAGACTTAACGAAGACAGGCATCAACGCATTATTCAGATTACAATATGGAATTGATTGAATAGTGATGTAAGTTCACTAATGACAATGTTTTAATACAGTACAGTACTCCTCAAAAAGTTAACTTATCTGTAAATAATTCTAATTGAAACTATCAATACCTGTACAGTAATTTGTATTGAGAGCTGTCCAACCGAAATAAGTGTTGTACAAAAACTTTTTGTCATAATCATTATGAGCTATATCAACATTTTTCCTATTCATAGCAATTGATGTAAACTAATTTTCTCACTAAACCTTCAGCCATCTAAGACATGATTGTTGTGATGACACTTGCATTATTGAACAATGGTTTAAAAATTTCCATACTATTGGCACATAATATGAAAATTTTTAAACCAATTTTATAACAATGGGCACAGACAGAGAGACAGGATTACAAAACTATATAGTCGTCAGACTTAATAGTTTGAATAAATGCATCAATTCTCAATTGTTTGTATTTAATGATTGCAAAAATCTCAATATTCATAAGCTATTAGACTATTATCAACAAATCTGTTCTGAATAACATTTAATTGAATAGAAGCACAACTTTTATTTCTCAAGAAATTGCGTTATTCACTGAAACACTGAATGAAAAATTCATACAAAATTCTTCAAAAAGCCTTTTGTAATGACCGGAAGAGCTTCAGGAATTGAAAGGTTGTCTTCATTATTATTTGTTGCGTCTATTAGTTTGTGTCGGTTCTGATTGAGCTAAAGTGTAAATCGATGTCATCTAATGCAACATTTCATTAGTTGTGCGCACATTATTTTAATTGAATCATTTCAAACAAAATAAGTAAGAAAAAGAGCTGTATTCTGGTTTGTTTTCACTAGAATTAATCTTATTTACATAATTTTTAATAACATAGTCGAGCAGTGGCTATAAAATAACAAAAATTCATTAAAATGACATAAGAATATGTCTCTAAAATATGAGCAAAAAGTCAAATAACTTTATATGAATTGAGCAAAAATTGGCAAAAGCTCTGAAAAATGGTGAAAAATATCATTAAATAAAGTTTAGCTGAAGGCTCAAACTTTTATACCTTAAGAGACCTTAGGCTGAAATAAGTTAGAATTATTATAACCCTTATATAAAAACCTTACACTGAATATATAGGAAGTTTATGCTCATGCTTTTTGTTGATAGAATTTTTTACAAAAGATATATCCATGAAAAAGAATCCCTGAGGTTGGGCAGTACTTACGAGTCACTGCACACGGATTAAATTGGCTCGAGTGCTATCATTAAGTAAACGTTTTCAATATAAGACTATAACACGGACTCATACTTAAGTTTTCCATATCTGTCATATCACTAACTCATTCAAAAGTGTTTCAATATATGATAACTTTACAAGTAGTCAATTGAATGCAATACATACTGAAGAGCATATGCAGGGTTGTGGTGTATAAAAGAATATCGCATTGGAAATCACGAATTCGAATAACAGTTAATCTCAATTCTAATATAATTCAATTCTTATATATGTTCAGAGCAACGGGTTTCGCCTCTCATATCAAATATTGCAGACATTAATCAAATTAATAGATATATTGTTGTAGAATTAATGCTTTATTTAGACAATACAGTGACGTTTACAAACAATACTAATTTAAAAGTGATTACATTGTACTAAAGTTATAATGAAATGTATAAGTATTTAGTAGTGTTTAAATGCACATACAGTCAGTCTTTGATTTTATTAAAGAAAAAGTATCCAATTTTTATAAAATTAGAAAATATTAATCAAATTAAGACGTTAAACAAGTTTTGAAACTATAAATATTCAGAATAAAAGCATTCAAAATGCGAATTCAATAGAAAGTTTTTGTATATTAAAAGATCCGAGTCTTAAAAATAGTATAAAAAGTTTTACATATTTTCCTTGTCATGAGTGACATGAGTTGACATCAAATCATTCTCATTGTTTTCTGATCTCAACTTATTTCTTAAGAAATGACTATTAAAATGAGCTCTTTTTTCAATATTCAAAGACTTTCTTTGCCTGACATTAATCGGAGTTTGTTTTTGTTGAACAGAAGCCAAAGGTGTGCGAACCCTTTTCTCTTTACCACTATTATTGTCATTTGTTTTGAAGACTTCATTGTCTTGTAAATGGCAATTGTCTTCAATTGGCGAACATTCTTGTGATTGAGTGAACGAATCACTAGCAATACTGCCAAAAGACAAACGCATTGCAGACATTTGGACAACAATTGAAGACTCATTTTTTTTCAAATCAATAGGCGTTCGATCAATGCCAAGAGTGGGCGAACGTGGATCTAATAATTGATTCAATTTATTAATGTGTTGACACCATTTGTCGGAGTCGATGGCCATATCATCGAACATGATATCAGTCACAGAAATGCCAGAATTGTCACAATTGATAGTCATATGTTTGGTGTCAACCATTTGTATTGGAGTCCTATTGATATCCATCGATGGCGATCGCGGGTCTTCTGCCAAATACAGACCAATTCTCTTATTGATATTGTCGTGAATGGAGTGATTGGTTTGCATTGAAGGTGTCGTTGAGTTATAAAAGTCTAACATTTCGTTCCAAGTCTTTGACGTAAACGAACCCATTATTACATTCAAAGATTATTTAATATTGATTTCGATTATAATATCATTTAAATAATAAATTCAGTATAACTTCAATTCAATTGTTATAATATTTTTCAGTTAAGAGGAAAACAGAGAAATTGTAACTGAAATCACAACAAAAACTCCCTTTTATTACATTAATGATTATCAGTTTGTATTAAAAACACCGCTTTTTCTCTTTTGATTGGATGTTAACACAACTCGTGCTTTCTTTTATTATGAATGCAATGCTTTGATTGGATGGCTATTAGTTTGAGCTCAGATTTCCCCCGAATTATTGCCCATTAATTAATAAGTCGTTATTCGGTTATTAAAAGAGATGAAGTCAAGTTCATAGTCATATCAATAATCAATAAACTCTAAGCAAAAGCTCATTTTCCACCAATTAATCAACTTTTTTTTCAAACCTCAACTTTCAATTCAAAACTTCAAAAACATAAAGTTTGTTATGTATTACAAAACCCTTTTCAAAGTTAGAGCAATATTGAGATGATTCTCAAATTATGATTTCAAAGTCTATCACTTCTACAAAACTATCGAAACTTGCATTAGTTGTTTGACTTTTTTATTTTTGTTTAATTAAAACATGATTTAAATATAAAATAGACTTAATTTAATGGAAAACTAAAATTAATGAAAAGTTTAAACTGAGAGAAAAACTTGAAATTACAGTAAAATACAAACGTTATTAATGAATGTGTTGAGTGATTGAAGTGGAAAAAACAAGATTTGATGAAAATTTGATTTGATTAACAATAATTGTAATCATAATAAACCGGTTCTTTATTTAATTACATTTATTTATAATAATATAATTTATTAATTAAACAAAATAATAAGCAATGGATTTATTGAAACCATACGTACATAAGATTCATATTCCGGTTCCCAATGAAAAGATATATAAAGACGAATGTGTTTTCTCTTTTGACACACCGGTAAACAATTTATTAAATTAGTATTCATTTTATTCTTTACTTAAAGTAAATGTCATTAATATTTACTGTCTTTTAGTTCATTTCAGTGCTTTTCAAATGATTTTCAATTTAAATCACTTGAAACTCATTATGAATAATATTTATATTTATAAAATGTTTTTATTTTGCGTTTCAAAAGGATTCTCCGAATGGCCTCTACGTATGTCTCAATACATTTCTCGGTTTTGGGAGAGATTTTGTTGAATTACACCATAAGAAGACCGGAAACGCAGTATTCCTTCACTTGAAGAGAATCACTCGCGAAGTAAACCTTTTATTAATAATTAGATTGAGTTTTGCGTTAATGACAAACTAAAATCAATCAATTGACAGATACCTCAAAGTGATTGTGAAGAAACTAAAGCGAAGATAACAAAGTTAGCGATTGGTATTGAGGGCGGTTTCAATCCTGACTCGAGTAAACCTAAATACGAATACGAAGAAATGAATTCAATTGTGATTTTACCTCAATTTACTGTTATTCCTTTGCCTAACACTGATCTTCCCGAACAAGTAATACTATATTTAATATTAACTTAATGTGAAATTAGATTAGATTCTCATTTGTATGACAGGTATTGCAATCAGTGTCTATGGTATTAGCGGCTGACGCGGCCTTTAAACTTGAAGAATTGCAAGCATTGGCCGGCACTTGGGATGGAGAGAAGAGAAAAGTTTCAAAGTATTTATTATACAAATCTTATTCAATTTAAGTCTAATTCAATGCCTTTTTCATGTCAGACACGCCGACAATTTGGTTCAATCTGCAAATGGCGTTCGAATACCTCCTAAAGGATGGAAATGTGAAAAATGTGATAAAAGAGATAACTTGTGGCTTAATCTCACCGATGGGTCAATACTTTGTGGCCGAAAATTCTTTGATGGAAGCGGCGGTAATAATCATGCGCTTGAAAATTATGCGATCGCTAAACATCCTCTGGCAGTAAAACTCGGAACTATTACTCCTGACGGAGCCGGTAATGAGTTTTGAATTGAATTGAAGTTATTTTAAAGTGGGTTTTCATTAATAGATGTTTATTCTTATGATGAGGACGAGATGGTGGAAGACCCACATCTGGCTAAACATTTGGCTCATTTCGGCATTAATATAACAAATATGGAAAAAACTGAGAAGTCAATGATTGAGCTGGAAATTGATTTGAATCAACGGTTAGACGAGTGGTCAATAATACAAGAAGAAGGCACGAAATTAACGCCACTCTATGGGCCGGGTTATACCGGTTTATCAAATCTCGGCAACTCGTGTTACTTGAATTCTGTGATGCAAGTTATTTATAGCATTCCAGAGTTTCAACAAAGATATTATCCTCCCTTTAATATATTCGATTCGTCGCCATTCGATCCTCCCATGGATTTCACTACACAAATGGCTAAATTAGGTTATGGACTCTTGTCTGGAAAATACTCTGAAGAACAAGTAAACAGTGAAACAAAAGAACAAAATGGCATTAAGCCGACTATGTTTAAAAATCTGATCGGAAAAGGACACCACGAATTCTCTACTAAAAGGCAACAAGACGTTCAAGAATTTTTTCTGCATCTCATAAATGTTATCGAACGAAATAATAGAACGAACGCAACACCTCCTCCGACTGACTGTTTCAAGTTTCAGGTCGAAGAACGCATTGAATGCATAAAGTCTAAGAAAGTCAAGTATAACACAAAAGCAGAGTATTTGCTTTCATTGCCGGTCTCACAAGATATGACAAATCTTGACTCCTATATGGCTTTCGAAGCTCTCAAGAAAGAAATGGAACTCAAAGGGCAAAGAATGTAATCAATTAAATCTCGTTTTTAATACTTTTTTCTTTTGGGTTACAATTTTACAGTTAATAATTAATTATTTTTGCAATTTTTAGAGATCCTAAAGATGTTGTCCGTCCTATTATACCGATGAGTTCTTGTATCGAAGCATTTGCTGCGCCCACTCTTATTGATGACTTTTTCAGTTCTGCAATCAATGATAAATCAGCTGCTAATCAGTGCGTTATATCCTTAAATCCTTATATCCTTAAATATTGTTTTGAAAGACTAATTTCTTGATTATTTTTATTTTCAGAATTACACGTTTAAAAACATTTCCCGATTATCTTATGATTCACATGAAAAAGTTTACTCTCGGAGACGATTGGGTGCCCAAAAAGTTGGACATTTCACTCGATGTGCCGGAAATTCTTGATTTGGAACATTTGAGAGCATTTGGTCTTCAACCAGGAGAAGAACTGTTGCCCGAAGCCAGACATGCAGTGGATGAAAGCACAGCAGAAGCGGCTGCTAATAATCCTTTTGAGTTCAATTCATCAATTTTGGCCCAATTGTGTGAAATGGGATTTCCATTGGATGGCTGTAAACGCGCTCTCTATAGTACTAACAATGCAGACATCGAGACAACAATGAATTGGATTATGGAACACATGGCAGACCCCAACTTTTCAGAGCCCTTCACATTAAACAGCGGTTTGACAGGAGCTAAAGCTCAAGTCAACACTTTTACAGCGGATTCAGTATCTCTCGCAACCATTATGTCAATGGGTTTCTCACAAGAACAAGCGCTTCGAGCACTCAAAGCAACGGTATATTTTCGTGTCTTTAGAAAAGTTTTGCAATTAATTAATTTGCTCTTAATTTGTTTGAATGATTGAATTAGAATAATAATATGGAGCGCGCCGTTGATTGGATATTCAGTCACTCGGAAGAGTTGGACAGCAGTGCGATGCAAATCGATGTGATGCCAAACACTGGCGAACAGAGTCAGAGCTCCAATGCTGCTAATTATAGGGATGGAAACGGTAGATATAAATTAGTGGCTTTTATCAGTCATATGGGCACGTCTACTATGTGTGGGCATTATGTTTGTCATATTTTAAAAGACAATCGTTGGGTGATATTCAATGATAACAAAGTTGCACTTTCAGAAAACCTTCCAAAAGACTTGGCGTATATGTATTTATATAAACGTTTGTAAACCATTACTAAATAATTAGCTTTTAATTTTAATTGTTTGCTCTTCTATTCATAAAACTAGAGAATCAATAATTTTGATAATTTTCACAATTGATAAGATTATACAAAAATCAATTAACATAATCTGCTCTTATATAACGTTTGCATTATTTATAACTGTTTTTCAGAATCGATTGAATTGAGAAATATAAATATATTTTAATTGCTTGAAAATAATAATAAATACTTTGATTTTTAAGAAATTGAAATATTTATTTCATCCAAACAGCAAATACATAAAAATATCAAACATATTATTATAACTTTTTTCACACGATTGTCGTTCTTGTTTTCAACTTCAATCTCTTTTCCTTTGCATATAATTTTTGTAAACTGTTGTCGACAAAGTGGACAAATGTTGTTGACGTGAGACCACTCAACTATACATGTACGACAAAATCTATGCAAACATTTGTCTAATTTGGCTTTATTTCTCATATAATCCAAACAAATGTTACATTTCTTTGTCTTCTTTTTCCTTTGGTTCTCATTTCCTTCTAATTGTCTGTTTTGGTTCATATCTTGTCAGCTTCACGTTCAGTGCTGAAGCTCACCTTTGAAAAGACTATTCGCCACATTTATTGGTTAACAACAGATTTCAAGTCTCTATAACTTTTTGAGTGATTTGAATGAGTCTCGAGAAATTCATTGTTATTTTTTAAATGTTTTCAAACGGATTGTCGTTACATAAACTGTAATTCAAAATCAATTTATTGTATCACATTTTTATTGCATCCAAATTATCCTAATGTGTGGCATAAGTTTGCTATTGAGGAAAATTAGACGAAGAGTTTCAAAGAAGAATAAAAATCAATCAAAAGTCATAATTACCACAATATCTAAGACTGGTGTCAATCAAGGACTTAAAGGATCAAAATTGAAAAGCGATGTGAAAACAAATGCGACAAAAGTCAAAAAGATTGAGATCAGAGAAGGAGTTAATGATCCAAAAGTGATACCAAAAGTGATCGATAGAAATAAGTTGGAACTATTTCCGAAAGATTCTGAAACTGATCAACAGTTAGTGACTGCTGAGAGTGCAAGAGAATTGGGAAAACACAAGAAAAGTATAGAATTAGTCGGAAATCATTTGAAAAATGAGATCAACAAAACAAGTGATTCCTCCACAGCTAAAGCAAAGGTAAGTGATTCTTCAACAGTGAAAGCAAAGACTGAACATTCGGAAAGTAAACGTGAAACTTCTTCGAGAATAAAAGTATCTGAAAAAAGTTGTTTGAATGCAGAAAAACAAAAGGAAATATTATTGGAAGCAAATGATAGTAATTCAACTTCAAATACTATTTTTGAATCAAATATGAGTGAAGGCTTGAAACAAATCAAAAGTACAGAGAATGGTAAAGATTCTGAGTTGAGATCAGAACATAGTGTATGCGATAAGAAGTCAAGTAAGTGTAAAATTGAGATCAACAAAAGCTTTGCAATCGAACAGACATCTAATTCTATGGCAGAGAAAGATATGAATGTTAGCTCTGATGAAACACCGGTTCAATTGATTCCTGAAAAGCTGGTTCATCCACTCATTCGTGATGATAGCCCTAAAGCAAGTCCAGAAGCTCATCATTTTGGGACAAATAAGATATCACTGAAGAATAAATTAGCGAATTGTGTTTCTAACATAATTCCAGTCAATTTAATAGATTTAAAGACTGCTAAATGTGAAATTTGTTTGATTTTAGTTAAGTATAAAATCAATATAACCGGATGTTCTCATATATTCTGTGGCGATTGTTTGCATGAATGGCTCAAATACAGCCAACACTGTCCTGTTTGCCGAACTCTAATATCAAGGTTTGCGCACAGCATCACAATTGGTTCTAATGGTCAAATTTGTTTAAGGTCACAAAATGACTATAAAGTTTCAAAAGTTTATTCAAAACAACAATTTCTTGAGTCATTGGGCGCTGCCTTTCTATTCGAGGCATTTTGTCTAAACTTTCAAAGTTCAAAATATCTCGATTTCAGTATTGAAAATGTTTCCGCAAAAGTATCCTATTTGGAATCTATTTTGTTATTCAGCGGAGATGTTCATAGAGATATTGTTATTCAGAGCCAACTCAATGATCAAAATCAGAAATTGAAAGAATTGAGAGAAAAGAAAATGCAATCAGAAGAAAGACTTAAAGATATTTCACATGAAATCAATCGGGAAATGTTAGCTTTTTGGAGAAGAGTTGTCCACAAAAGAGAGCTCCAATAATAAAAGCTTAAATACCATTATTTATTGTAAATCTTAAAATAAAAGTTTACTCATTGTCGCAAAAATGTAGTAAAAGTTTTATGTAAAACATTAATCAATTGAATTATACAATAGAGATATCAGTTTGATTAAAACTAGTGCTTTCCATTACACTTCTGTCTTGATCTGTACTGGTATTCAATTCAATCATTCTTTCGGATTCATGTTCTTCTTCATCATCTTCAGAGACATCCATTTCGAATAATCTTACTCTACGTTTGGATGAGAAGGAAACACAGGACACTTTACGCGAACCGCTCACCGCCAGAATACATGACTTCATATTATCTAAACTTCTATATATGAGTCCTGATTCCGAAGAAGCATTCGATAACTCGAAACTAATGGGTTGAACGCCTTCTATAGAACTCATATCACTTGATAAAGGCCTGAAACTAGCATTTAATAGCTGTAGAGGCAGTTGAACGAGATATGATTGACTCGATTCTTGTTCTATCAAAAGTAATGATATTATGTGTTCGGTATAAAACTGATAATCGATTACAAGTAACTGACAGTTTGATAGCATAAAAGTTGCCGAAACGACATCTACTAAATATTGATTAGCGATTGAATAACGGATAATAAATAATTGTTGCGCAGGTTTTGTTTGGTTGAGAAATGCGATGTAAAAATAGCCTAAACTCATATCTGAGGTGTGATCCAGTTTCATAACCTCCACATTTGGAAGTCTTATCAGATTTGATAGATTACGACGCAATCCGTTTTTCTCAATTGAGTTCGTAATCACATTAAACGGTCCGCTGAATGCTTCTCGAACTGAACTGTCCAACACTTTATGTTCGGTAACAAACGATGTTTCGGGATTGTGTTCATACAGAAAGAGTGTCTTGTCGTCAGTCACTGTCAGGTTTGGCCTTTCCTTCAAATACTGCATCCAAGGATTGATTGACATATCATTTATTGACGAATTAATACTTGTCAGACTTTTATCTTTCAGATACTGTCCAACTCTTTCTAATGTGAAGTTACTCGAAGTCGGACGCGAAGGATTGCCAGACGTTTCAAACTCGAAATTTTCTTTTATAAATTCAGTGACAAATTGTATGTCTTGTTGTGAAACTTTAGTCAAATCGCTTTGACTCGTGGGCTCGCTATTGAACAGTCTTATCATTGAAGTGTATAACCATCTGATGAATGCTTTCACGTTTCGCATCGAATTATCGATTACTTGTTGCAATTCTGTTGACTTCAATAGAAAAGATCCGATAGATTTCAATGTTTTGTCAACTGATACGACATCGAGACCGACGTCACCAAACTTTTCTTCCCATAAAGCCATGCCTTTAAGTTGATTGAAATGACAGTAAATATGTTGAGAAACGCGCTGAACGTTTTTGACGACAAGCTTTTGAATGTTAGAATAGGCCAACTCTATAGAGTGGCCCAACTTTTTCAAGCCTTTATCTGTCAAATCATTCAAAAACTTTTCGAGTGAATCGCTTGCATTTCCAAAAACTAAAAGCTCTAGAAATTCGTCTGCCATTAATGTTTCTTTGGAATCAGTGTTTGGTTTAGTATGACTTTTATGGTGTAAAACATAATTAGATAGCTTTGAATCGATTTCAACCATAACGTCCTCCCACGCCTCCAATATCTCACGCATCGTGTCATTCAAGTATATCAATAGAGATATTGATTGCGCATAAATTTGCGAAATCATTAATATTTGATGACTTCTTTGCTTTAAAACATCTAAACTATAGTTAATCATTGAGTACTCAATCATAGAATCGTTGACATCACTCTCAACTAAAACATTAATAATTCCCAAGTCGTTAGAAAGCGCTAAATATGAAATTTGGTTTCCAATCATAAGTTTTGCAATTTTATAGACACCGAAAGCATACAATTCAATGAAACCATTTCGAGTTCCAATCGCTAACACATTAAGAGTTTGTTGTTTTTCAACTTTCATTAAATCATTAAAGTTTTCTTCAGTTATTTTTCGATTTCCAACTCTAACATAACTCTTCGGCACTACTTTTGCTTTTGGCAAAAGTTCAATAAAAGGCGAAATCGCAGAACAATTTGTGTCAAATTCAAAGAGTTTTTGTAAGTCATTAGTTTTGAAAAAGTGATCCACTTTTGAATCAATTAATTTCTTTTCTTCCCAATCAATACAACTAACTTTGCCATCGATTACAAACTTATGAATCATTTGAGAGGTCTCGACATCATGTAAGACAACACAAGACTTGCCATCATTTAAATCATTTGAATCAATGTTATACTGATAAGCGATCGCTAATATCTTTCCATCAGGTCTCCAATCAAGGTCTTCGACCTTACATTTCGTATTATTCTTATTATTACTGTTTTGTGTATTGTTTGAGTCATTGTTGGTGTTGATAATGTTCTTAAGTTTGGGTGAAGGCAAATGCCATACCTTTTGCCACGAAACCAGTCGATGAAGAATAACATCACCGCTTATTAAAGACAAAACTATTAAATCCATTTTTGGATTCCATTTCATTAAATCAATTTCTCCTGAAATATGTCTCTCATCTAAACAGCGAAAAGAAACCATTTCCTTAAGCTTTAGTTCATTTAGAAGTTGATTGAATTTGAGGTAAGTATTGATCTCTAAAATCAAAAAACTATTGTTTTAAACACATTGTAATGACATTTGAATCATGTGTTTATATTTTGTTTAGTTTTCACTCAATTCTCAATTGGACGTAATTTATGTAAATATAACACAAACAAAACGCTGAATCATTTGAAGCTAACATTTGTTGCAACTCTTAATGTGTTTGACATTAATTTTTGTCTAAATTATTGTATAATAAAATCAAATTTTGTACTCAATTAATAAAATATAAGAGATGTCGAGAGGAAGTTCAGCCGGTTTTGACCGACACATCACTATATTTTCACCCGAAGGACGTCTATATCAAGTCGGTATGTATTGAATGAATTGATTATTCATTATTTTAAGATCTCTCGACTCCATCATTGTTTAATATAAAACTGATTGTTATGTTTAACGCTTTGCTAATAATTGAATGAATTGATGATTGAATAGAGTATGCGTTCAAAGCTATAAATCAAAGCGGAATCACATCATTGGGATTGAAAGGCAAAGACTGTGCAGTTGTGGTCACTCAGAAGAAAGTTGCGGACAAACTGTTAGACCCAAACAGTATCACTAATTTATATAGAATTACACCAAATATCGGTTGTGTTATCACTGGTATTGTTCCCGACTCTGCCTCACAAGTAATTGAATTTTATTTGAAATAGTTTTTTGAGTTTTATAAGTATTTGAAATAAATTATTATAATTTGAACTAAAATATGACTTTAGGTTCAAAGAGCTCGTTATGAGGCCGCGAACTTCAAGTATAAATTCGGATATCCAATGCCTATCGAAGTGTTAACCCGTAAATTGGCGGACATCGCACAGGTCTATACACAAAATGCTGAAATGAGACCTTTGGGCACTTCTATGATGCTAATCGGTTATGAAGAAGGTTTATATCACTCATAATTAATTAAATTCTTATAAGTTTTAATTGAGTTCTTCATTATAGGAAAGCCTTTACTGTATAAGACAGATCCGGCCGGTTATTACTGCGGTTATCGCGGATGTGCTGTTGGTGTGAAAGCAGTTGAGGCTCAAAATCATTTGGAGAAAAAGCTTAAGAAACGTATTGATTATGACGACAAAGAAACCATTCAATTGGCAATTACAACACTTTCTAATGTCCTCACCATTGACTTCAAGCCATCAGAACTTCAAGTGGGTATTGTTGACAATACCGGTCTCTTTCGTTCTCTCACTGAACAAGAAATTGAACATCATTTGACTGCAATCGCAGAAAAAGATTAAAAATTTTGATTAATTGAATATTTGTACTTTTATTTCTATAATAAACGTAATTTTGTTTTTGAAATCAAATTTTTTATAACTTAATTCATCACAAGTCATGACAAACTCTAATATTTTGGTTAAAATTGAAATCTGCCTCAATATACCTGTGATTGTTTAGGTTTTAGTAATTGAATTGATTTAAAACTCATAATTAAAAAAAAAGTTGATTCTAATATAAGTTGTAGACAACGGGATTCGCCTCAACTTATTGAGTGAAATCGCTTCTAGAACTTGAGATTCACTTGAATATTACTGTATTGTCAGCTCGTGATATGGACTCAGGCTTTAACTCAAAATTGGAATCAACTTTTGAATAAATAGTTTAACGAATGTTTATTGTTTAGAAATTTAGTAGATTCTAGTTTGAGAATAATATGCTTATCTATTTGTCAGGTTTAGTGTGCTTTTGTGTTCATACACTGTATAATAAGAGTTGTTCGTGTTATTCAATTATTATAAGAATCACTCAATTGATAGTAATATAATTGAAAGATAAGATGTCAAGTGATTATTTGCATTTTTGGTCTCATATTAAACTGAAATTATTGATAAAACTTAATGGTTATCAAAATTGGACGATTACAAAGCATAGACGGTATTTAAGGGTCACTTCAATTTTATTATTGGTTCCTTTTCTCCTATTTCTTGCTATACTCGAGGATTCAAATAGGAATTCATCAGAAATTAATACAAAATCCAAGTCAATGAACTCAATGATTTTTGTGATGAATCCAACCTATAACAGATCCACACAAATGGCTGATATGACAAGACTATCGCAAACATTAAGATTAGTTAAAGATATGTTTTGGATTGTAGTGGAAGACTCGCACTTGGAGTCCATGCAAGTGTCAGCTCTGCTCAATCGATCGAATATACCATACGTTCATTTATTAGGTCCCCGACCGCTCAAACATAAAGATAAAAAGAGTGGTCGTGGAGTTTCCAACAGACTTAAAGCTTTCGAATATCTCAGACAAAATTATATAAATACGAGTCAAGAAGGAGTCATCTATTTTGCTGATGATGACAACACTTATGATATTAGAATTTTCGATCAAATTAGGGATACAAAGAAGGTGTCTATGTTTCCGGTCGGTCTCATTCCAACATTAGGTCTCTCGACCCCAATAGTGAACAGAACAACGGCTAAAATTATTGGTTTTCACGACCCTTACATAAGAAAACGCAAATTTGCTGTAGACATGGCAGGATTTGCAGTCAATTTACAATTCCTTTTAAGTAAACCGAAAGCAACGATGCCTTACAAAGTTGGTTATGAAGAAGATTATTTCATTAGAAGTCTAGGAATCAAATTATCAGATCTCGAACCAAAAGCAAATAATTGCACTGAAATACGTGTTTGGCACACACAAACTGTTTATGTCGATTCACCTAATTTTCAAAATATCTTCAAAGAGAAGGGATATAACGATACAAATTTGCCACTTTTGTACCACAATGTTTTTCAAAAGTCAATGTAATCTTCCAAATGATTTTATAACTTTTAGCTCTATTCAACTTATTATTTCTTTTTCGAATTTTAGTGCCATTTATTTTATTCAATTATAAGTAATTGCATTGTAAATGAGTTAAAACAACGCTAACAAAGCTAATAAAAAGTGTAAAACTGCAAAAGTTTTATCCTTAAAAGTAGTTTTGATAAGTTAAATATTTCACAGTTATTTACTTTAAAACAATAAAAGAACATAAAATGTTATCGTATTGTAGTTACAAATCCTAAACTAAGTTTTAACTTACTTGTAGTTTATGTTTATTGTCATTTTAGTTACATAAATATGAGTGCCGTAACCAACATTTCAGAATTAATCTGAAACAAAGTCTTTTTTGAGTCAGAACTTTGAATTTTTTGAAAAATATTGCACTCGTGCTTAAAATAAATGTTTTCTCATTCGTGAAAAATAATCTGAATTGGAAGAAGTAAAGAGTAAATTATCCTCACATTGAAGTTATAAAACTGATAAATTTGAGATTCCATGAGCATCTATGCCACAAAAAAATGACTTCCATAGGATTTAATATTAAATGCTTTCAATACTAAGTTAATCAAATTATCAAAGAGTATCAGATAAAGTAGCGAATGTAGAGTATAAGAAATAAAGAGCCCACACCATATTATAGTAAATGCCAACATAAATTCCAATTCCAATTCCAATTCCAATTCC
>JAQFZT010000598.1:0-22497 GCA_034696325.1 Camisiidae sp.
TCAAACTGAAAGCAATGCTATACAAAATGTTTGTTTTTTGATATTTTGCGTTCTTCTGAACGGGCTTTATAGCTAGTCTTTGATAAAATATAGAAATTTTTGCTAATCAACTAGAATTGTAACTTTGAAGTACAAATTAGATTGAATTCGATATATTATAGAAATAGTTTCTATTTTAGTAATTGAAAACCTATTAAAAGTCAAAAAAAACTTATGATGATCTCTTTTTTCTATTCATCAAATAAATAAATAATTTCTATCGGTAATTTTTATCTTGAAGTTTTTATAATATAAAAAACTCTGTCACACAGAAGTAAGTTTTTACGTTTTTATAAAGATTTATAGAGATTTGGGTCTCCCTGTACATATCTGTACAGAAAGTGTATTTTATTTAAACTCCTTTTCAGGGGACTCTAATATGATGTTTAAATTTTGATTACTTTTCAATACTTATCGATTGTACGAATTCAATTTTCTTCCTTTCTTTATAAGAGAGAATTGAATTATTTTTACCAAATAAATTAAAATATATGTCAAAGTATTCGATAACATTTGATTATAATTCATAAGAATAACGTATGTATTGAGAAATTGACAAATTTGTAATTTTATTATAACTTTTGAAATACAAATTTGATTTGAATGAATTTTTTTCCTTAAAAATGTGATATTTGAGTAAAATTATGAAATTAATTGATGACCGATAGGACACCTTTATCGGCCGCTTTTCTGACTTTAGTCTTGAGTCCAATCATAAGGTTTTGGCAGATAGTTATTGGCATTTTGTTCAGATGTAAATTTATTCTTTCAATGAGTTTTTCAATTGAATCTGCTGTCCAACCCTTACTATAAACTCTTGATTTCAAAATACTCCAAAAATTCTCAATTGGACGCACTTGTGGGACATTCGGTGGATTTGAACTCTTAGGGACAACTTTGATGTTGAGTCGCACGTATTCAGCTTGAGTTGCCTTTGAATAATGACTTGAAGCCAAATCGGGCCAAAAGATATAATTTCCATCAGAATGATATTTATTAATGAATTGAATTAACCTTTTATTGAGACATTCTTTGATATAGATTTGAAAATTTATTGCATTTTTTGATTTGACAATCAATGGCTTAGAGATTCCTTTTGAACTGATTGCGACCCAAACCATCACTTTTGGAGTAAATTTGGAGACAAACCTATACTTTACTTCTTCAGGAACTTCTAATCCATGGTATGAGTAATAATAATCATTGCCATAATTATCAGATCCATTAATTGTAAAGTAAGATTCATCATCCATAACAACTTCGGAATGATTTGATGGTTTCAATACAGTTCTCCTCAACTTTTGTAAACACTTTTTTGCCGAATTTTTTGGTTTTCATTACTTTTTGGCGCTTTTTTCGAATAACCTCTGCCTCATCTAAGATTCTTTTAGCCGATTGGTGATGGATTTTGTGTTCGCGACCAATCGAACGACAACTTTGTCCAACTTCGTTCACATTTTGTTCAATGATTTTCTCTTTAATTTTATCACTTATTTTTCTATTACTACCACTTCCAGGCTTTCTTGTTAAACTGATCCCATTGTCTATTCTATTGATTGAACGGTAAACTGTCTTCGACTCTATTCCTTCAAGAACAAAATGTCTAACAATTTCACTTTTTTTCATTTGTTTATTTTTTAAGTAAAAGCTGCCAATGCGTTCGCGGACAGAGAGTTTTTTATCCGTAGACATGTTGTAAACAAATGATTGATTAATTATTTTAATTATAAGGAGAAGCAGTTCTGTAAATGAGCTTTAATTCGATATATCACACTATAAGATATGTTAATTGAATTAGAATTGAATTTTAGATTGTTATGAATTTTTAAAAAAATTGTCAATTTCTCAATCCATACGTTAGTATCACATTCTCATTCAATTTATTTAAATTGAATCGTGTTTTCAAGAAAAACTGACAGTTTCATAAAGAAAGTTTAATTTATTTTCCCTGTAGATAACATATTTTTACAGGTAACGTAAATATACACTTTTATAAATAAATAAGCAGCTACAAGCTTTGAATTATAAGTATATACAATTAATAGTTAGGCAATACCCGAGTCGGCGGAGCCGATTTCAGATGCGCAGGGTTAGGTCGGACCAAAAGTTACCCTATGCATATGTTTTTTTAATTTTTTGGACGGTTACAGGGTCAATATTCCATGACCATGGGGACTAAAAAATTTTGAAGGGCATCATTCGACTAAGCTACACAAGCTGAACAAAATGGCTATCTCGGATCTTAGGTAAGTGAGTGTTTGTTATTTATCAGGGGGTGTTATAGGGTTTTAACAATGATTTAGAGGGGGTAAGGCTAAAAAGTAACTCTGTCATCTGTTTTTGATTGTTTAGCTACATCGAATGATACCCGTCTTTTATCCCCAGCTCCCCTTAGAATCGCCCAAGTGACTCCTCCTATGGGGCGACCAAATAATTTTTCCCTAAATTTGAAGAAATTGATAAACAAACACCCGTATATTAGAAAAAATCGGTGAGCGGCGCCTATTACACACTGAGAGTGTTCTGGGATACCTAGAGATTCAAAAGAGGTGTCATTAAACAGATTTTAGTTTATGACGATGTGCCTTGTATTTAACCCCCTCTGGAATACTGAAGAAAACTTGCCGAAACCTTGCCCCGAAAAATCAACCTACCATCAAGCAAAAATTCGAAATAGCTATTTTGTAGAGTTAGCAAAGCAGAATCCAATAATCTTTCTAAAATTTTCAGATCACCAGAACTATGAGAAAATCGACCCTAACCTAGCCCCAAAATCTTTTTTCATTCAAATTAAAATTTCGAAATAGCAATTTTATGGAGCTTATCAAGACGAGTTGAATGAGTATACGATTGACTAATTTGATTGAGTATATATGTACTTCAATATGGAAAATTCACGTTAGCTGATAGGCTTTAATAGAAAAACACTCTATCTAAGTGCATAACTCCATCTACTTAAATCGTTTTAGCTTTAAGGCCTATCAGCTAACGTGAATTTTCCATATTAATGTACATATGTAGATACAAACTATGAATTGAATATATATATAAATTAGTTAGGTAATGTCCGAACCGGCGAAGCCATCTTCGGATGCTCTGGGTTGGATCGGCACTAAAACTTCTCTTTTTATATGTTTCAAACTGTATTCCACCCCCAAAACGCATTTTTTGTTATATACCTTTCAATCGATTTTAATTATGCTTAGGAAGTCTTATGAAAAAATGAAAGTAGCCATTTAACACGTCTTGAAAGGCTTAACAGAGTGGCTATTTTGAATTTCTTATTTGAGTGAATTTTTAAAAATTCTTTTGGAATGGTTTTGTTCGGTTTTCTTAGTGACCGGGGTTAGAAATAGATGAATTTCATAACTAAATTCCATGTACCCCTCCCTGCAACATAAGTAAACCCCTGAAACCCCTATAAAGTTATGATTGATATTGTTCGATTGCACTCAATAATTTGATAGAATGGTTATCTCGAATTTTTCTTCAGGTGGAATTTATATTCATTGTCAGGGGTTTCAGCGGTTTTCATCTATTTTATGGTTTAGCTTAAATGTAGCGACGTTTGTGATCAACGTTGCTTGTGAAGATCTATCTAAAGACACCACTCTCGAGTCTCTTACTCATTACAAACATCTTAATCTAGTTCCGGAACTAGGCCACGAAAAATTCAATTCATATATATTTGAATATAAAAGTACAATTATAATTTGTAAAAAATTAAGTTTGAATGTGCAGGGGTATGTCGACATCAACCATAAACCTCTGAGAATGTTTGAGCTTGTTTATGACCACAAAACGCTTTTTTGTCAATTTCAGGAAAACCTTGTTTAATTATTTATTTCTCATTCCATTTTAATGAGGTTTGGCGTGTCACATAAAAAAAATAGAATAGTAATTTGAGCTGTCTTTACACTCGTAAATAAGATTGTCATTTCGTAATTTTGATTCAGATAAATATTTTTTTTTTGGTTTTTGGACGGTCTTTGTGTAAATATTCCAAAATCAGGAGGATAGAAAAGTAAAAAGGGTATCATTCTACTTGACTTAACAAGGTCAACATATTGGTGGTCTGGGGCTTTGACCAGGAAGTTTATATTTTTTAAAAGTAGGTTTCAGGAGTTTTTACCTATGTTCCGGGGAGGGGTGCCTGTAATTTAGTTCTTGATTTCATCTGCTTTGCTTGTCGAGCTGAATCGATTAATGCTGTTCATATCTCCCACTGAACCAGAGCCGGTATTAGTTGACCGTATTTTAATAATAAATTTTTATTTTAAACTAAACACTCATTTTTTCTTAAATTTTCTTACTTAAAACTAGTTGGCGGTATTTTAAAATAAGAAATATTTAATTGATGAATGCACAATTTCTCTTAATCAAATTTTGATCAATTAAAAATTTGACGAGTCAGTGAATAATTGAATGAATATAAGACTTGAATGCAATAAATAGGCTAATTCATTATTTATAATTGTAGAAAATAAGAGTTGATAGATAATTATCCATTCTTATTTCTTTTAAAAATTATGTTAGTAGGTTGAATTTTTTTACAAAAAAGTAGTCAACACTAGGTAGCGCTGTATGGAGTTTTAAGGCAACACAAGAAAAAAACCCTATTGAAAAAATACAAACCAAGCCTTAACAAACAATCTGAGAAGCCTATTTTATGAATCTTATCAAGAAGAGTCGAATAATACCTGTCTTAATTTCTAATCCCCTCAAGAAATCTGTTAAAACTCAATTTAACAGAAACAAAAAATCAATTTTACCTTGAGCAAAATTTCGAAATAGCAATTTTGTTTCGCTTTCAAAGACGAGTCGAACGAGTATATACCGGTCCGGTTTGAATCAATATAGATATATTGCTAAAATCTTTAAATTATATATATATATTTAAAAATTAGTTAGGTGATATCCGACTTCCTATGTGCCGGAGTATGTCTGCGCTAAACAACTCCCTTGCTTTTGTTTGGATCAGTATATGACCAGAAAACGCCATTTTTGTTAATTTATAGTAAATCATTTTAAAGGAGATATTTTCCATTCAATTTTAATGACGTTTGGCAAATCACAGAATAGTCATTCGACTCACGAGCTGAACAAAATGGTCATTACGAAATTTTTATTCAGGAGAATTTTCCTTCTGATTTTTAGGACTGTTATCGTTTAATTTTTCAGCGATCAGGGGGCTAAAATCTTATTAAAAGTATCATTGTAGTCAGCTCGATTTGGTTTTTAAAGTAGGCGGGAGCCAATGCTTAAATTTCATTAGCTTGAAGATTCAATAAATATATATTTCGGTTAAAAAATCGATTGGAAGCGGAATTTTTAAATTTTGGGGATTGGTTCTAGTGGGTTTTAACAGTATTACGGGGGTTGAAGACTAGCACTATTCAGCACTTACTTTGCTTGTTGAGCTGAATTGAATGACACCACTCTCGACTTCCTAGCTCCCCCGGAAGACTCTCATCCGACTCTACCCGTTTTTGACCGAACTTTTTTGAGATGTTTTTAATTTAATGAATAATAAAATAGAATGAAAAAATGATTATAAATACTTAAAAAAAATTTTCTTTGTTTTATTCATATCAATTTTGGTGCACATGATATATGTGTGAGGTATTAAATGTTTCTTTCTGTCACTTGTTGACTCGATATCATTTCCATTCCTGACATGTACTGATCATTAGAAAAAAAATTTCTCATAACACTTAAGCTGACATTATAATTTCATCTTTTATCAACACTGAAGCTTAAGCGCAAAGACGGTATTCTCGAAGCGTCTCATAAGAGATGTCAAAGATCTATATTTATCGACTTTAAAAATAACTACTTTTGGGGCAAATTTACTTAAAGTATCTTTTGAAAATTTTTTTTAAACAATTTATTTTTCATGCATATTATTTAATCTATAATTGTTTAGGAGAAATGATTTTTCAAATATTTTGCCATTTCTATTTTAGATACGACCTTTTGCCCAAAGATTGAAAAAAATTAAATATTTATACCTCAAATACATAAGCTCTATCAGTGAGAGAGTTTTAAGCGAATTCTGATGACAGGGAAATTTAAATCCTGTTATCTTACATCATTCTTCTATAAGTTGATTTAGGTTGACATTTGCAAATAGCTTACAAGGATTCTAAAGGTACTCTTTGCTATCATGTCTTATAAAGCTTTTTGATCAACTTGTTTTATCTTTTACATATTCAAACATGATAGCTCTCAATTGTACTTGTCCTTCGGAAACTTAGAGTTCATCATTTAAAATTATTTGTTATTCAATGAAAATAACATATAGTCAAAAAAATAACTTTGAAAATTAATATTTCTTATTCACTCATTTCCAGATCAAACTAATGAAGTTATTTATTAAAATTTTTATTAGTTACATTATATTCTTAAATTTTTGTTTTATGATATAAAATTATGATAGGAGTAAGACTTACTCAATACTACATTTATATATGTAGGACAATATACAGGACATTTAATATTTAGATATATTAGATTGTATACATTTGGTTTAGTTTTTATCAGCTAAAAGCTTTTCATAAGTATATGAAAGCATTGAGACCTTGCACATTGATCTATTTTGAAATAATGTCATAAATCTATTGCTATTTTGAATTAAAAAGGATTTTCAAGATAATGTAAGAATTCACGTACTTCTCTTCACACGTCAAGAATGAGTAATGGTCTTAGATAAATTTTGTTCCGCTTGAGGTGATGCTTTTTGATTTGTTTGAAATAAAACTTTGAAATTTACTATTCTCAAATACTTTTTGTATTGTAAAATCATAAATTTTCAAGAATTATCTATAAGATAGTTCAAGCACACCATTTCGTTTTAATTGCCAACATCATCATGAAGTATTGTATGTAGAGATATAAAACTTTTAAAAGATTCATTGGTTAAATGATAATTTTTTAGGAAAATGATTTCAACATCGTCTTATTTGCTTTTATTCTTACCTTATGCTGTAAAAATATTTATGACATTATTTTTCTATGGCTATAGTTTTTATCGTCATATTTTAGTATGAAGTAGAAAATCTTATAATAATCGAGATCACTATAAAAGAGAAAAATATAATAATCACTTTTTATCATGTAGTGAATAATATATATTTAGGAATATTTGCAAGGATTTGGCTTCTTCATGAAGATTTTAGTTATATATATATTTGCATAATATCGAGATGAACATTTTTAAGATAAATTGTTCGACTTGTTTGAATTGTTGTATTTTGGATCTCTAAATTTCATGGTAAAATTCAAATTTTAAAATACTGAAAATCTATTATGCATTTTTAACTTTAAATTACAGGTGTATTTAGTTTTAGAATGCTTTTCTTATTACATTTCAAGGAAGCGAAATTAATCTTTTGATATGAAACTCCTCGAAACTTGTTCAAACTTGTGGAAAATTGAATTTTAGATAGTCACTGAAAGTACCTGATAAAACGTCGGATTGCAAGCTTGAGGGTTTGTTTTCTATTATTTGAACATAAGCATTAACTATTAGTTCATATGTATTTATAAATATTTAACTAGAAATATCAAGACCTACAGCTGACCAAATCAAATTACTAAAATTGATATTGAACTATTATAATTCTCTCACTATACTGTTCTGAAATTAAAATTGATTTATGGATTCTATTCGGTATGACGGGTACTTCAAAAACTGGTAATGTTTGTTATTATCTGGAAAATTCTAATCGAAATTAATTCTTGTGTTTAGAGATACCAAGTATCAGTTTGAATTCTTGAAGATGAGACTAATTTTACCCATCAGCGGCTGATTTTAAATATACGAATATGAAGGTTTCAGCCCATGGATGAAACGAATGGAATCTTTGGGACTGTAATTTCATTCACTGCCATTCGACTCAGCTTAACAAGCATTTTGAATACCACATACCATTTTGACACTCTTAGTACATTTTCATCACCCTGAAATTCCCCACATGAATTTTAATTATTCCTTATGTAACTTTCAGAAGAAACTTAAGTTCATGATTTGCTGCGCTCATAAATTTATTTCAAAGTAATATGATCTAAGGGTAAATTTAGAACCTGAATATTGAAATAGAAAAATATTAGTTTTCAAGCTTTGTAATAATCAATCTCATAAGCAGCTCTAGAGCTAAGTGAAGAAAAGTTTCAGTAACCTTTAATGGAAGAAGAAATCGAAATTCTAAATTATGGACTTCAAAAATTATTCCATGAAATATTTTTTTCATAAAAATTTTATGAAAGACATGAAGAACGAATATATCATCTAGTATTATCTCTTTTTTAAACGATACTTGGAGTATTAATAAAGAATCATTCCTTTATTTTACAAGTTGATGACAGACATAAAAAGCTGATATGTAAACTGGTATTGTTTTCTCTTTATTAAAAGATTGAATTGGAATATGAAATCGTTTTTTCTATCACAAAATTAAGAAAGATATGGAGAACAAATATATAATCTTGTATTATCAATGTTCAAAGAAATAATTGAAGAATTCAATTAGAATCATTTCTTTATATAACAAGTTGGAGACAGATATGAATAACTGATATATGAACTGATTTTACTTTTTTTCCTATTAAATGATTCACTTAAAGAATCAATCAATGAAATTGTTTTTTCAGTCAAAAGTTGAAGAAATATATATATATATATATAACGAATCATATTATTGGTATCGTACTATTCCTACTAAAAAGTTGATTTGAAGATTCATCCATTATATTTAACTATCAAAATTGGGAAGAGACGTTAAAAACGGATCCATAAACTGGTATTGTTCTATCCTTACTATATGATTGAATTGAAGAATTGAAACATGAAATCTTTTTTTATATCACAAAATGAAAAGAAACATTGGAAACAAATATATAATCTTGTATTATCACTATTAAAAGATATACTTGAAGTTTTTCATCATTTTTTTATCTAACAAACTGAAGCCATACATCGAAAACTGATATTTAAACTGGTGATATTTTGTTTACATAAAATGATTTAATTGAAGAAATAATGGATGAAACCGTTTCTTTCATCAAAAGTTGAAGAGATAAAGTCATTCTCATTTATGAGTTCCACTGTTTTCTGAGGTTTTCTGCCACTAAACATAAATGAATTTTGATGAAAATATTTTTTAAGTGAATCATTTGCTGGTAAGCAACTTTTGATCTGAGAGATGTAATGCGCTGCAGGACGGTTTATCAATGGATATAGGTAATTTGCTCAGAAAAGCTGTAAAATAATTTATAAAATCCGATTTGAAAATATTTAAAAAATCAATATGTAACTATTATGTGAAAAATTTATCTTATTTTCAAAATAATCGACTTCAGAATTCGATTTTTCATCGGAATTAATTATTATATTGAAAAATCATTCCTCTAGATTGAGATGGGTAAAAAAAGATGGGACATTCGCTCAATTAATGATAAAACAACTAAAATAAAGAAAGAAGTTGAAATTACATCGAAAAAGTTATGATCATTGTGTGATCTTGACCTAAATACGAGATAGGGTTGCTTTCTCATTAATTGAGGTGGATGTCCCACCAGCAATGATTTTTCAATATAATAATTAATTTTGATGAAAAATCGAATTTTGAAGTCGATTATCTTGAAAATAAGAGAAATTTTTCATATAATAGTGATCATTGAAATGAGAGGAGTTGATTGATGCCATTTTCAACCAGTTTACGAGACTTTTTCAAAAAAAAAATTTTTGAAAAATTCAAAACTTCGATATTTATTTTGTGAAAAATCTAGGGGGGCTACCACTCTGGTATTTTCCTCAAAACTTTCCTTAAAAATCTTCTTTCAATGTTTAAAAAATCTAGTCAAAATTTTGCTGGTGCAGGGGTTAAATGATTTTTTGAAATCATTTTCTTCTCTATAGTGCCTATTGAAAAAATATTTACAAAAAAATTTTTATCTTAAAAACCATCAATGATGGACATATGGTGTCTTGAGAGAAAATGTGCCCGAATATGATATCAATCTATTGGTACTATCAAAATAGCTAGCCCAGTTACAATGGCTTTGTTAAATGCAAAGTGACAGCACCTCAAACTTCAAATACGATAATTTTTGAAGTTTCATAAATTTTATATTCTGAGGCTGAAAATCTTCAAATTGCTATCAAATGGAAGTTTCATAGAAGCTCTGCCAAGATATTTTACTTATTATTGAGTTGCAATTTCAATAATAGTATAGCTTTAATTATTTCCCTATTCATTTTAAATTCCTGTTTATTCATATAAAAAACTTATTGAATTTTATAACACAGCAAAAATGCATATGAAAATAATTAGAGCTATATAATTTTTGGAATACTTATAGAATGAAGTTTCTCGGGTACATTTTCTTAAGAGGGTTCAAGGCGGTTAAGATGTTAGACCTAGAGTGCTAGAAATTCACACTGAATGTCATCCGACTCAATTTGACCAATTGATTAAAATTGTTATTTCGGAGTTTTTGTAAAGGCAAGTTTGTGCTTCTAGGGTGGGTGGGTTTTAGGTGGTTCTAACAATGCAGTAGGAGAACTGCAAAATAGAGCCCATGACAATTCTTTCTATTTCTTGAGTTGAGTTACACCACTCTCAACTCTTTCTTAGTCAACTTGAACATTCTTATTCCTTTCTACCCTTGGGTAACATAAATTTTGGTAAGACTGGAGAAGATGGTGATAGGGGTGTTCAGAGGTTCGTAAGAAGTCGAGAGAGGTGTCACCCAATTCAGTTAGTCAAGACGAGTTCAACCAGTATATACTTGACCAGGTTATAATGAAAGATATTTTAGGTTATTTTAGATAAATTTAAGTTAAATATTGAAAATATCAGTTAGTTGATATCCGAGTCAACGAAGCCGACTTTGGATGTGCTGGGATAGGTAGGTGCCAAGGCGAAAAGCTGTAGAACCGATTTTAAAGTTTAGTTGGGTGAAAGTTTAAATGAGTTTATTCAAGAATTAAGAGGTGCTAAGAAGATAGAAGTTAAATCGTTCAACTCGTCTTGATAAGCTGAATAAAATGGCTTTATCGGATTTTTTATCAGTGGGGGTTTGTAATTTTTAGAGGGCGTTTTGGGGCTTTTAACTATGTTCCGGGAGCTAAAAAGTAGCCCTTGATGTTATTATTGTTGCTAATCGAGTTGGATCGAATGATGCGAATCTCAACCTTCTACGATTCCCCGAAACCCCATATTACCCTCTACTCAAATCAGACAGAAGTTTTTATCGATACTATCGATTTCTTTCCAATAAAATGAGAAGACCTTCTCAAATAACGAGTCTAGAATTGATTACAATGTTAAGTAGGATGTCAACTGGAATGAGTTATTAGGGAGAGTAGTATCAGAGTGGCAATTGATATTGTAATTTGAATTACTATCAATATAAACTGCAAATAAAAAATAATGCGTATGCAATGAAGCCATGATGTTTATAAATATACATGTAGATACTTATGATTATACTTTATATTTAATAGAACATAAGCCAAAAATCTTGATAAAATTTGTTTATGGCTACCAGCTTACTTGATATTTTCATCTTCTGTATAAACTGGTTGATGGAATTTTGATCTCATTCACTGTTTACCTTATTAACTGTCTTATTATGAATTATGGATCTGCAACTACAAGAAACATCACTTGATCCAAAATTGATTCTTACTTGTTTTATTCGAGCATATAGCATCAACCTACACCTTGCTCGTTGCTTTCAAATTAAAAAAAGACAATTCATGTTCATACTCCTTTGAGTTTGAGATACAAGAGATGAGTTGATAGACTACTCCAGGGGTTTTCTTTGACCTCCAGATTATTAATTATGCACAGTTTTATGGTTAAAATAGAGGCTATAACGATTTAAATCAGTAAAAATCAAAATACTAGTCAAACTGTACATTAATTTTATTTGAGTTACATTCAGGCAAAGATCAAGATATAAAATCATTGTAATAGATATTTAAGCTAGATCATCTGATTGTAAATCCTCATTTATTGTAGATTTTATCAAATTGATTATTTTGTATCTAATGAATCAATGAGATTATCTATCATCCCGCCCATTGATTAGTGAGAGATCGAGAGTGGTGTCATTCGATTCAGCTCAACAAGCAAAGTTGATGCCATCAAGCGCTATTTTCTAACTCCCGGAACATAGATGAAAACTCCTTCAAACCCCTCTTGGAAAAAAATTCGAGGTGATTTTTTTTATTAAGCTTATCAAGCCGAATCTAATGACTTAACTCTCGACTTCTTAGCATATCTCAATTCTCGAATAAACTCATTTGAACTTTCACCTAACTCAATCCTAAAATCGTTTCTAGTCCCTTCCGCCTTAGCAGTTACCTACCCCGGATAATACTCGGATATTACCAAACAGATTTTTTAAAATAATTTTTTATATTCAACCTCAAATACCTTTTATCAAACACTAACCAAAACTAGTCCTTTGTATACTCCTTTGACGAACTGAATCGAATGATCTCTTTCCCTAGTTCCTAACTCTCTTCGAACACCCAAATATGCCCTTGGGCGCGGATAACTATATTATCATTATATAAAAACTTTGATACGATTGTTTTCTCAGTACTTGTAATTGTTATTGTAGATTTTAGATAATTGCATTGTTCGTGAAAAATAAATGAGGATTTAAGTCAATAATCAATTAATATGATAACTTTGTTCAGCTCAGTTCAAAATCTCAATGTGAATCCAAAATGGGCGAAATTCTTATTACAAAATCTGTGTGTAACTTGAAAATGCGCAATTTAAGAGCCACCACAATACAAAATATCATCATCTTACTCAAATCCAAATCGTGTTGTACGGTTTAATCGATTTTTATTTGAGCTTCAGGAAAAAGTAAGTTTATATTTCTCTCAATTTATCCTTGTTATTTTCGCTATGATCAGTTTAAAAACATAAGGTTTTCTATTTCAAATGAAAAAGCTATTGTTCATTATATTTCAATATAAAAATAAAGAAAAACTAGCTAATAGCCAATCTTTGCTTTTAGTTTATTAAATGTTAAGAACATAGTATCTTTCATATTACATACGGGGTCTGACATAGTGTTTTCGTAAGCATTTAGAGCTAAAACTATAAAAGATAGAGCAAACCCAATTGCATTTCGGATTCTATGTTCAAAAATATATTGAAAAAGTTGGTGTTAAAAAATCCGACAGAAGTGTAACTTTGTTCATGAACGAAATTCTTCTTCTTTAATGCCAACTATCACAGAATATTTGTAACATCATAAGTGCCTCAAGTAATGAAAATACCGTAACTGCTTAACTTTTGTAAAGATAAACTGCTGTATTTCTAGTTCAAGACACACACTGATTTCTGAAATGAAGTTTTTAAATGTAATTTTTAACTAAAAATTCCAATATGATCTTGGTTTTTCTCTATCTATTATAATTTTTCCTCTAGATCTTTTTGATCATAATCCTTAACATTCGAGAATAAATTTTTGGGGGCAACGAAATCTAGAATGTTAATGTAAAGAATAGCATATTTAATATAATTGTTAACTATCATTGATTTATGCATGTAGGTCACCACCTGGATTGGGAAACTAGGTGGGTTTGGGATTTAACGAGGGACAAGATATACATCATTTGTTTAGTCTTAACAAGCAGAGTGAACTATTACACCTAAGTGGAAGCATGAGAATATTCATTTGTATTATGATTTGAAGTGAAAAATTTGAATGTACTTCAGATAAACATCTGAAACTTTTTAATAGTGATTTTAATTAAGAATTTGACTAAATCCAGTTGTGACGTGATATTTATTAACGTAATGATTGAGATGAATTCAACTAGAAGTAAAAATCATTTGCTTATGTGAAGATTGAATTGAATTCCTCTTAGAAAATAATTTAGCATTGAATGATCGTTCAACGAATTTGATTAGAATAAAATAGAGAATATGGTTAATACATCGAGTTATCTTCTAGAAAATTATTAATCGAGATAAGAATGTTGAAGTGAACTAATCAATTATGCTTATATTCATTTAAGAAGAATTACAATAAATTATCTGCTCCATCAATTGCGTTGTGAATTGATATCGCGAAATGGTGAGTTCTTTATTGTTTCACTAAATATAACGAAAGCAAAGTCAATAATAAAAAATTCAGAATCCTTTGATTTCATGAAATTTTAAGAGTAGAGAAAAACATATCCGCTGAAAGTCATATTCAGTTTTCAAATTTTAATTATAAAAACCTTTAAGAGAGTTTTCTTGTTTAAGTATTGTGTTGATTTATATCTTCGAAAATCTTAATAAATTTGCTTATGAGAAGCATCAGAATTGCACAGTGTATTATCCTTTTCAGGAAATCAATAAATGTAAAAATCATGCAAATAGTGAGATACTAGGTTCTATTAAAAAATTTGAATTCAATATCATTCATACAAATAGCAGATCCAACTTCAAATACTCTGATAAAATTTGATTTCATAATACTTAAATGTGTAGAAAGGAATATATCCACCGAAATGCTCATTCAATTTGCATAAAATTATAATCTAAAATGTGTAGAGAGTAATTCTATTTAATAAATAAGGAAAAGTTAGAAATAAGTTTATTGTAGAGATTTAATGTTCTTTTAGTTCATTTCACAATTCAATACCTTATATATAAAATACAAATCCCACTTCTAAGAGTCTGATAATCTTCGATTTCATAATACTTCAAGGTTAGGAAGGATTAAATCCCCGAAAATCTTATTTAATTTGTATAAAATTATTATCAGAATTGTGTAGAGAGTTAATCTGGTTGGTAATTGAACAAGTGTAAGAAATAAGTTTATAGTAGAGACTATGTTCTATTAATTGTTTCGAATAAATATCAGGCATGCTAATAGCAGATACCACTTCTAAGTCTCTGATAACATTTGGTTTCATAATAATTTACTTTGATGTGTAGAAAGGACTAAATCACCGAAAATCTTATTTGATTTGCATAAAATTATAATCGGAAGTGTGTCGAGAGTTAATCTGGTTGGTAAATGAACAAATGTAAGTTATTAGTTTAGTGTAGAGATTTATGTTCTTTTAATTGTTTCAAATAAATATCAGTCATACGAATAGCAATTAACGAAACGAATTAATTTCAATCCAAAAACTAGTTCATCGAAAATAGATACCATTTCTAAGACTCCGATAACCTTTGATTTTATAAGATTTGAATGTGTAGACAAAAATATATCCACCGAAAAGCTCATTCAATTTGAATAAGATTATAATCGGAAGTCTGTAGTGAGTAATTCTGTTTAGTAAATAAACAAATGTAAGAAATTAGTTTATTGTAGAGATTTTATGTTTATTTATTTTTTTTCAAAAAATATCAGTCATACCAATTGGCAGATCCTACTTCTATAACTCTGATAACCTTGGATTTCATGATACTTTAAAGTGTAGAACGGATTAAATCCCCGAAAATATTATTTAATATGCATAAAATTATTATCGGAATTGTGTAGAAAGTAATTCTGGTTAGTAAATGAACAAATGTTAGAAATAAGTTTAATGTTGAGATTTTATGTTCTTTTAATTGTTTCAAATAAATATCATTTACTCCAATACCAGATGGCACTTAAAAGACTCCGATAACCTTAAGATTTATAACATTTGATTGTGTAGACAGAGATTTATCCACCGAAATGCTCATTTAATTCGTATAAAATTATTACTAGAATTGTGTAGAGAGTTGATCTGGTTAGTAAATGAACAAATTTAAGAAGTAAATATATTTTTGAGATTTTATGTTCTCTTAATTGTTTCAAATAAATATCATTCATACCAATAGCAGATTTCACTTCTGATACACTGATGACCTTTGATTTCACAATACTTCAATGTTTAGAAGGGGTTAAATCTCCGAAAATCGTATATAATTTACATAAAATTATAATCCGAAGTGCGTAGAGATTTATTCCGTTTAATGAATGAAAGAAAGATAGAAATTAGTTTATTGTAGAGATTTCATGTTCTTTTAATTGATTCAATCCAACACCTTGTATATCAAAAACAAATCACACTTTTAAGACTGTGATAAACTTTGATTTCATAGCACTTCAATTTGTAGACAGAAATATATCCACCGAAATGCCCATTCAATTTGTATAAAATTATAATCGGAAGTTTGTAGAAGTAATTCTGTTAAGTAAATGAATAAGTGTAAAAATTAGTTTAATATAGAGATTTATGTTCTTTTAATTTTTTCAAATAAATATTATTCATACCAATAGCAGATTTCACTTCTAAGACACTAATAATCTTTATTTTATAATACTTCAATGTGTAGACAGAGATATATCCACCGAAATGCTGATTTAATTTGCATAAAATTGTAATAGAAACAGTGTAGAGATTCATTCTATTTAATAGATGAAGCAAAGATAGAAATTAGTTTATTGTTGAGATTTTAAGTTCTTTTTATTGTTTTAAATAAATATCATTCATAGCAATAGCAGATTTCACTTCTAAGACACTAATAACCTTTATTTTATAATACTTCAATTTGTAGAAAGGATTAAATTCCAGAAAATCTCTTTTAATTTATATAAATTTATTATCGGAATTGTGTAGGAAGTATATCTGGTTAGTAATTCAGCAAATGTTAGAAATTAGTACGTTGAAGAGATTTTACTGCTCTCTTAATTAATTTCAATTTAATTACATTCATATCAATGTCAGATTCCACTTCTGAGACTCTGATAACCTTTGATTTCATAATACTTAAATGTGTAGAAAGAAATATATCCACCGAAATGCTCATTCAATTTGCATAATATTATTATCGGAAATGTGTAGAGATTTAATCATTTTGATAAATGAAGAAAAATTAGAATTAATTTTATTGTAGAGATTTAATGTTTTTTCAATTCATTTTAATTCCATAAATTATATATCTAAAACAGATCTCACTTTAAAGACTCCGATAACCTTCATTTTCATGACACTTCAATGTGTAGAAAGGATTTAATCCCCAAACATCTTATTTAATTTGCATTAAATTATTATCAGAATTGTGTAGAAAGGTCATCTGGTTAGTAAATTAAAAAATTCAAGAAATAAGTTTATTGTAAAGATTTTATGTTATTTTAATTGTTTCAAATAAATATCATTCATACCAATAGCAGATTTCACTTTAAAGTCTCCGATAACCTTAAGTTTCATAACACTTCAATCTGTAGAAGGGAATATATCTATCGAAATGCTCACTAAATATGTAACAAAAAAATAAACCGAAATGTATAGAGTAATTCTGTAAAATAAATGGATAAAAGTAAAAATAAGTTTATTTTAGAAATTTTATGTTCATCTAATTCATTTCTGTTCAAAACCTTATATATCATAAACACATAACACTACTAAGACTCGGATAACCTTTGATTTCATAATACTTCGATGTTTAGAAAGGATTAAATCCCAGAAAAACTTATTTAATTTGTATAAAATTATTATCAGAATTGTGTAGAGTTAATCTGGTTAGTAAATGGAAAAAATGTAAGAAATAATTTTACTGTTGAGATTCTATGTTCTTTCAATTCATTTCCATTTAATTATATTCATATCAATAGCAGATTCCACTTCTAAGACACTGATAACGTTTGATTTCATAATACTTCAACGTCTAGAAAGGATTAAATCCCCGAAAATCTTATTTAAATAGTATAAAATTATTATCGAAATTGTGTAAAGATTAATTCTGGTTAGTAAATGAACAATTGTTAAAAATATTAATTAATTTTTGATATTTTATCTTAATTGTTTCAAATAAATATCATTCATACTAATGGCACATCTCATTTAAAGGCTCCGATAACCTTAAATTTCATAACGCTTGAATTTTTAGACAGAAATATATCCACCTAAATGCTCATTCAATTTGTATAAAATTATTATCAGAATTGTGTAGAGAGTTGATCTGGTTAATAAATTAACAAATGAAAGAAATAAGTTTATTTTTGAGATTTTATGTTATCTTAATTGTTTTAAATAAATATTATTCTTCTTCCCACTTCTAAGTAGTGTTGAAAAATTTCAAGAAATTATCTTTTGATGAGAAAATTTCTAGAAATATTTCTATGGCCTAGAAATTTTCCTCCCTTTGAAATATAATGAACCTCAGATTCATCAAACAAAATAGCATGACTTTTGGTAGCTATTTTGAAGCTTTTATGAATACTATAGCTTTTAAATGTTTTAAAAATAAAATAAGTCCTAACATTTAATTAAATCATGCAAACCAGTAAATTTGTGTTTAGAAAGTGAAAATTTTTTGTAACAATGGGAGGTTCATATGTTTCAATGGGAGGTTCATATAATCAATGGGAGGTTCATTAAAAGAAAATTTCTCTATTTTTGACGAAAAATTATCTCTCGAGAAAGTTTCTAGAAATTTTCTTTTTACAACACTACTTCTAAGACACTGATAACGTTTGATTTCATAATGCTTCGATGTGTAGAAATGATTAAATCCCCGAAAATCTCATTTAAATTGTATTAAATTATTATCAGAATTGTGTTGAGAGTTGATCTGATTAACAAATTAACAAATGTAAGAAATAAATGTATTTTTGAGATTTTATGTTATCTTATATGTTTCAAATAATTACTATTCATACCAATATCAGATCTCACTTGAAAAACTACGATAATCTTAAGTTTCATAACACTTGAATATGTAGACAGCAATATATCCATCGAAATGCCCATTCAATTTGTATAAAATAATTATCAGAATTGTGTAGAGAGTTGATCTGGTTAGTAAATGAACAAATGAAAGAAATAAGTTCATTTTTGAGATCTTATGTTCTTTTAATTGTTTCAAATGAATATCATTCATACCAATAGTAGATCTCACTTAAAAGACTCCGATAACCTTAAGTTTCATAATGCTTGAATGTGTAGACAGAAATACATCCACCAAAATGCCCATTTAATTTGTATAAAATGATTATCATAAATATATTTTTAAGATTTTATGTTCTCTTAATTGTTTCAAATAAATATCATTCATACCAATAGCAGATTTCACTTCTGATACACTGATGACCTTTGATTTCATGATACTTCAATGTGTATAAAGGATTAAATCCCCGAAAATCTTATTTAAAATGTATTAAATTATTAGAATTATGTTGAGAGTTGATTTGATTAAGAGATAAGTGAGATTAAGAGAGATTAATAGAGATTAAGAGATCTGAAATAAGTTTATTGTAGAGATTTATGTTCTTTTAATTGTTTCGAATGAATATCGTTCATACCAAAAGCAGATTTCACTTCTGAGACACTGATAACCTTCAGTTTTATAATACTCCAATATGTAGACAGAAATATAACCACCGAAATGGTGATTTAATTTATAAAAATTAATATTAGATTTGTGTAGAAAGTTAATCTGTTTAGTGAATGAATAAATGTAAGAAAAAAGTTTATTGTTGAGATTTTATGTTCTTTTAATTTTTTTAAATAGATATCATTCATACCAATATCATATTTTACTTCGAAGACACTGATAACCTTTGATTTCACAATACTTCACAATGTAAAAAGGATTAAATCACCGAAAATCTTATTCAATTTGCATAAAATTATCATCGGAAATGTGTAGAAATTTATTCTGGTTTGTAAATGAACAAATGTTAGAAATAAAATTTAATTTTGAGACTTTATGTTATTTTAATTGTTTCAAATAAATAACATTCATACCAAAAGCAAATCCCACTTCTAATACTCTGATAACCTTCAATCTCATAAAGTTTCAATGTATAGACAGAAATATATCCACTGAAATGCTCATTCAATATGCATAAAATTATTATCTAGATTAGTTAGAGAGTAATTATCGTTAGTTAATTAACAATGTTAGAAATTAGTTTATTGTAAAGATTTTATGTTCTTTTAATTGTTTTAGATAAATATTATTTATAGAAGATTTCACTTAAAAGGCTCCTATAACCTTAAGTTTCATAACACTTCCATGTGTAGACAGAAATATAATCACCGAAATGCTCATTCAATTTGCATAAAATTATAATCGGAAATGTGTAGAGGGTAATTATGGTTTGTAAATGAATAAAAGTTAGAAATTAGTTTATTGTAGAGATTTTATGCTCTTTCAATTGTTTCAAATAAATATCATTCATACCAATAGCAGATCCCACTTCTAAGATTCGGATAAACTTCAGATTCGTAACATTTCAATATATAGACAGAAATAAATTCACTGAAATGCTCATTCAATTCGCATAAAATTATAATCGGAAGTGTGTAGAGATTTATTCTGTATAATAAATGAAGAAAAGTTAGAAATAAGTTTAATGTTGAGATTTTATGTTCTTTTAATTGTATCAATTAAATATCATTCATACCAATATCAGATCCCACTTCTAAGACTCTGATAACCTTAAGTTTCATAACACTTCTATGTGTAGACAGAAATATATCTGCCGAAATGCTTATTCAATTCGCATAAAATTATAATCGGAAGTGTGTAGAGATTTATTCTGTTTAATAAAGGGAGAAAGTTAGAAATAAGTTTTGTAGAGGTTGTTTCGTTTTTTAATTATTTCAATTCAATATCATTCATACCAATTTGCAGATTACCGGTTCAAATACTCTGATTACCTTTGATTTCATAATAATTCGAGATTTAGGCAGAAATATATCCACTGAAATGCCAATTCAATTTGCATAACATTATAATCGCAAATATTTATAAAGTTATTATGTTATGAAAATGACTGAATACCATTCTTTGTTTGCCATTCTTTGTGTACCATACCAACTTTCTTTGTTTGACGACAACTGAGTTTTTTATGTCATTTATTATTTTTTTCAATTCTTATAAATATTATTCCAACATGTCCCAATACTTAACACCTCACTAAATGATAAACAAATCAAATAAATTTGAGTAAATTCATTAAAGTTTATAAAATATGACTGTTTTGAAAATGGCTACTCAACTCAATACCCTTTATCTCCTTAGCTTTTATAGATAAACTTTTTTAGTTTGTTTATCAAATTGCTGCATTTGTGCTTTATTAGTAGTTATAAACCTCACATACCATTAATAAATATAAGTAAACATTATAAGAGAAATGATGTATCGAAATATCAAAAATTGAAAATAGCCATTACATCATCACAAAAAATCATTACATAAACCATTTACAATTCCAAATTAAGAATTCAATTTTAAAACAGTGTTAATTAAGAGAGTTGATTGAAATTTCGGTCGCCAGCACCTATTGCGTACAGAGGGTGAGGTGTCCCGGGGGACTAGAGTGTCAAAAAGGGCATAAATCGATTCATCTCAACAAACAGAGTCAAATGACTTCCAACACGACTTTTTAGCCCCCAGATACCTGGCGGATAGGGTGTTTCGTGGGGCTAAAAATTCTTGTTTGCCTTCATTTGACACTGCTAGTTGAGCTGAATCGAATGATGTTGTTCATGCACGCTTTGCTCCCCCGGAATCTCCCCCAATCAGTCAAAATGAAACTAATTTTAACGGGTCAAAAAGTGACTTCAATGACATTTTTTGGCCGAGATTTTATTATTTTTGTTAATGCCAAGATTTATCAGTTTTATTAAAATATGTCTCCGATTCCAACTCCCAAGGCACCTGGCATACTTCCCTTGTAAGTCTATAGGTGGTTATAACTTTTATTCATATTTGAGTAATTACTCATCAATTCATTTATTGTTTTATATTAATAATCACACCCCCCCCCATTAAATTTTGTTTTGTTATAAAACGGCGGATTAGTGATAACACAAATTTGTTAAACAGAGCTTTCCCAAGTATTCATTATAAAAATTTATTTTATTAAACAAATCTATAAGTTTCATAAGTCCATAAGATTTCATCCATCTTGAAAATTTCACAGAAACACTCTGACTGGATTGATAATAAAAATAGCCTTCAATTCAACCCTAAATTTGCAAACTGAATGAAGCCTATACTAAACTCGTATTTAAAATATTGGGAAATTTCCATTGCAAACGAATTCCACTTTATGAAATGAGGTGTACTTTGGAATAAACATTATGTAATTTCCACGTAACTGCCATCATCCTAAAAGTAGTCATTGAATGTATTGCTTTATTAGAAAATTTTATTTCAAATCATATGGTATATTTACCATGGTTACTCTTTGCAAAATACACTTTTTTGTGCGATAATATCTCTTTATATTTCACATTAACAGTAAAACATAATAAGCAATTAACGGACAGCAAAAGTTAGCAACCATGAAATTTTTATCACTTGAGAATGAAGATAAAAAATATGGACTTAAGACTTATTAGTCACTCATTTATACATTTAGCCTCAATTTTCATATTTAATTTATCTAGCTTGTAAGCTTACATTAATGCTACTAATTTCAAACTCCCACCACCCC
>JAQFZT010000599.1:0-22496 GCA_034696325.1 Camisiidae sp.
TACTTTGCTTATTACTAATTCTTAAGCACCAATTTCTGGATTTTTGATTCATTGTTTGATTGAGGACACTATAAATAAATCTCTCAAAAATCCGGAATCTGGAAATCTTTACTTAATCTTAACTAAATTCTGCTGATGCTATGAAACGATTTCCTAAAAGAAAAGTGAGGGGGAATTTGATCGAGAATGACCAAAACACTGTCTCATTGCTTCTGCTCTGCTCTTCTAACGAGTCAGCTCTTAATTGAATGCTTTTCAATGCTTACTAATACTTAAATGTCTTTTTCTAACCTGTAAATTCGGGCCATTGTTGACATTCCCTTTTATTATATTTTGAAAACTAGATGTAATATAAGTCGTAATGTTATGAATTGATCCGAATTGAGTAGAATTGGCTCATTCTCAATATACTAAAATTCCTCCTTTACTTTTCTTGTAGGCCCAACCGATACCATCAGAATTGGTGACGAAAATGTTGGGCAATCGGGTAGCAGTGTCTCCGATCTGTACAATCGAACCGCGTCGACGCAAATTTCATAAACCAATTACGCTGACAATACCTGTTCCTCAGGCTGCAACTCGAGGAATGATCAACCAATACACCGGTGATGCGCCCACATTACGGCTCTTATGCAGTATAACAGGTAGTACGAAGTCAGGTTTGTCTCCCCTTTTGCTTATCTGCTTCTCTGCTTTTTGTCATTCAACTCTTTATTCTATTCTTATGTCTTATTGTTTTTGTGATCGATTAGATTCTCATCAAAACTCAATAGAAATCAAAAATTTTATCAATGTTTATATTGCAAACAGTGTATTGTAGTTGTTTTGAGTCTATTCGTATTTTGTGTGTTTCATTTTCTTGATTTGTTTTCTTCATTTCAATTTGTTTCGCTGCTTTGCTTATGATGAGGGCATAGATGAAGATGAAGGCATAGATAGATAGATTGCAGGTGCAGGAGGGGAGACCTCATCGGGATTATTATGTCTGATCACTGAGTTTTATTGTAAAGGTTGTTCTTTTCTGTTATTATAAGTGTTTTAGAACAACCTTCAATTTGATTTCATTGATTATTATTTTCATAATTTTATTTTCTTATACCATCTTTTTATTGATAACAAAATTAGGTGGAACTACAAAAGCCCAGTGGGAAGACGTCACCGGATCCACACCATTGACTTTTGTTAATGATTGTGTTTCATTTACCACAACAGTTTCTGCCAGATTTTGGTTAATAGATTGTCGTCAAGTAAATGAAGCCACAAAATTCGCGACTGAGTTATATCAAGAGGCCATTCATGTGCCTTTTATGTCAAAGTTTGTTGTATTTGCAAAGCGTTACGAACCATTAGAAGCACAGCTTAGGGTTTTTTGTATGACTGATGATAAAGAAGAGAAAACTCTTGAAAATCAGGAACATTTCAATGAAGTGGCCAAAAGCCGTGACGTAGAAGTCCTCGAAGGCAAATCTCAATTTTTAGAATTTGCGGGAAATTTGATTCCTGTTACAAAATCTGGGGAACAGTTGAGTCTGACTTTTCAAGCTTTTCGCGAGAATAGGTTACCATTTGTTATGCGCGTAAAAGATCCGAATCACGAACCTTTGGGTCGAATTGCTTTCATGAGAGAAAATAGAAAGACCCGAACAGAGCAGCCACAGGTGCCTATTTGTAACTTGAATATTGAATTACCAGATGTTTGTAAAGAAGATTTATCTCCAACTGATTTCGTGACTGTAGAAAAACAGTATGACTTTATAAAGGAGACTAAACTTTGTAAGACATCAAAATTTTATAATTTTCAAATCTCTCACACATTATTCACTCTAAATATAGCAACTCCTGAAATGATATCAAGAGCTGATTTATATTTTGCTGATGTATCCAAAGCTCTCGGTTCAGATTGGGTTAAGTTAGCGAATCAGTTCGATATTCCTAAGAATGAGATTCAAAGAATACAAAATAATAATCCTGACAGTAATAGAAGTCAAGCACTTGAAATGCTTAGATTATGGTCTGATAAAGTCGGCCCTCAACGAGCCAATGGAAATGCATTGGAAAGAGCTTTAAGAGCAATCAAAAGAGAGGACATTATCATGTCATGTACAAGTAATGTACAGCACGCCAGCGATTCGTTGGAAAATGCAATTCATAAGATCGGAACCGATCAAAATGGATTCGACTCATTGAAAGATGAATTGGGACCCTCTCGTAACACTTCTAGGGGTACTTCTCTCGGACGGGAAGTCTCGTTAGATGTGTCTTATGATGAACAGGATATCATGAAGGTATACATCATTTAATTGTTTAGGTCTAAAATAAACTCATAATTTAATTCATCTTTTCATTCACCTATTGTTCTGCACTTCATTGTATGACTTTCATCAAAATTCATATTATTCTATTCAGAAAGTACTGTACATCCAGTTTTTAAATCCTATTTTAATTACATTAGAATAGTATTTATTCCTTTTATGGCTTTATTCTCCTTTAGAATTCATTTCAATCTTTTATAAACTATTATTTCATTTCTTATCCGTGATTATTGAATACTTTAGTTAATATTAATTGTCTTTACACAGGAGGCCGAATCTGCAGAAGAGAGTGGCAGTGAAGCTGGTGTTTCTTCACTAAAAGATCACTCAATTTCAGCAGAAAAAGAAAGGAGTAGACAGACCAGTACGAGTGAAATAGAAGAAGAAAGTGAACGAAGACGCATAGAAGATAACTCTGAGCGAGCGCTTGCCGCTCAAAAGTTTTTAGAATTTCTTGAAGAAGAAGATAAAGAAGAGTCAGAAGAAAGAGCTAAATATCGAGGAGAAAATATCGATACTCAACAAGAATTGTTTGTAGTCAGAGAAGAAATGGTGATTCCTTCGGAAATGCAATCTAACCTCAACGGTTTGTGATAATAAATATGTTATAAATTATTATTAATGATTTTGTATTAAATTTAAAGACGAACCGACAGAAATGAAAACTACAGAAACTACAAGTATTCTCGAAGACGGAACTATTGAGCACACGATCACTGCTGTCACTAAAACTACAGTTGTCCAGGGTTTGCAACTTATATTTATTTTTACTTATATTTACTTATTATAAACTTAATATCCGTTAATTTTCAAATCAAATAAAGAACCAGAAGAAGCGGTAACTTTAGATCAGGCGAGACTTTTGCTCGAGACAGAGACCTGGCATTCGGGAGAACAAGACACGAGTCAAGTCTCAGTTTCAAGTTTGCCCGAAGACGAGAAGTCAGAGCCCTCTACAGCTACAGTTTCAAGTACTACCACTACTAATACTGGTGACAATATTGCTTCCGCTTTAGTTACAACTTCTATCGAAGATGAGCCTCATTTCGATCTAATCGTTGAACAAAAAGGTGAACAATTCGTAGAATTTAATTAAAGCTTAAAATACTAACAAAAAATTACATAAAAGTAATATCACATTATTTATTACGATGTAATTCAAAAATAATAGTCTCTCCAAAAACTTGAAAACTTTCAAAACTTCCTTTTTCTAATCAAACTTAACAAAAATTTATTTAACTTTTGCTGTAAAATTGATAACAATTTAATTCCTTAAAATTGTAATTATTATATTTGAGAAACTAATAAAATAATTTTGAGTAACTTTGCATTTCTGTCCATTTATTAACTTAATTGCATGTTTTGCTTATTAATTGCTTAATTAATTACTTATAAAACGATTTTCTTCTATATTCAATCATTTTATTTAATTACAGAATGGACTGAAGAAGACGACAGCGGTAGTGTTCAACATATTATTGAACAAACTTCTTCTGTAACTACGGATGAAAGCGATCCTAAATGTGAGTAAAGTTTTTCTTTTTCAAAATCGTTTCTCAAAATCAGTCGAATTTAGAAATTAGAAAATCAAATACTAAAAGACCATTCAATGCACAACTTTATTGCTATGCTTTCAAGTAGAATAACTGCTCAAGTATTGAAATAACAGAATAATTGTTTAATTTCTACTCGCAATCACTTTCATTACATGTTTTGAAACCTGTGCTTTCCGTTAAATTAACAATTTTAAAAATATGTTTAACTTGAATACAAAAACTTATATCGACAAAAGTTAATAGAAAGTAAACTCCATAAGTCATATATTCAGTGTGATTGACAAACCTATAAAAGTTTTGCTAACACTTCTTACAATGTTTTGAACTGTCGTTTGTTTTGAATCTGATTGAGTTATCGAAACTCAATTTCTTAATGTTACTAATTTTGTCTCTAAGCCCACAAAATGGATTCAATCCATTATTAATCAAAATTTCATAACTTATTAATGTTTTTAATTCCATGGCTAAAAAGTAACATATTGTGAAACTTTCTAAAACATAACTACAATTAAATTTTATTTTTTTAAATACCATTTCAGATGATTTATGTTTTTCTATAATTTAAATATGATTTCATTTCATTAAGCCTTTTATTTCCTTACAGAGAATTTGTTTCTATTTCATAAACATATTTCACAATATAATCGCCAATTCTCACAATCAAGTCTTCAAAATTCTCATTTTGTAAACTATTTTTCATATTAAGAATGATTTTTTCAATATTTAATTAAAAGTTATGAGAATTTTAATACTCAATTAAAGTTATTATTTACGTATGACATAAAATATAGTTAAGAATTATAGTTTGAATTAAATTTGATTGTATTTTGTTTTTGAAAACTTGTACCAATCGATGAGATCTACATTAACTTGTGTTCATTTGGCTTACTTTTCACGAAGAACTGTATAACTGAAGCAAAAATAAACTATTGTGTTGTCGCGAGACATTCAATTTGACTGACAATTCAAAGCATTGTAGATATTGTAAGAATTAATTGCAATTCTTTTGAATATTCAATAAAAAAGAACAATAAAAAAGAGTTTAATCTTCACATCAAACGAATAAATTAATTTGTTGTTCACTAAATAAATATGAGTTGAAAAATGTTGTTAAAATGCAATCCAATCCAATCTGTTGCTGTCAATTCACTACATATTGAAGCCAAGACTTTATTCCTAATTTAGTTGATCCGCTCAGCACTGCATTTGCTTAATCACAAGTAGTAATAACAAAATGCTATTTCGCGCTATATTTCTTAAGGGAAGAAAAATGCAATTCAACGATATTGTTGTTTCGGACACCTATAATATAGTGTGATTTTTATCAATGAAGTCAAGTCTAAGAAGTACAATCAGTTACTTAAAGACGGCAATTCATAAGGATTTCACAACTCAAACACTACTCAATACTCATTAACATTCAAAATATCTTTCCCTAATGTAATGTTACACTGAATTAATCACTGGATTTTCTGGGATCAAAAACGTGTTTAAGTAACTGCTTGTACTGCAGAGAATAACAATATCTAGAAAAGGATTAAACCCATCATTTCTTATGCTCAAAAGATTTGCATTATTTATTGCATATTTCAAGCAAGAGTTTTGATTATATTGGTATTTCTGTGTATTTGATAATATTTGTTGACAACCATTAGACTGAAAAATATTTGCTTTTCTTCACACTTAACGAAACTGAAATATTTTCTCTGCGCAAAATTTTTAAAATATAATTTTAATTATAAAAGTATTTTCATTCATACGATCTTTATTGAATTGATGAAAATTAACATTCAATTCATTTGAAAATATCAACGATTGCTTTAAAATTGTTTCAAAAACTATAGTTAATTACTCTCAAACAAATGCAATACTAATTATGAATATTTGAAAAATTGAATTGTTTTCAGTTGGAAAATGATTTATTGTTGGCTAATAATTAATCAGTTTATTGGTTGTCGAATACAAAATACTAACCCTTTTAAAGAATTCGATGAAATAATGAATAGTATGTTAACCATTACTTTATAAACCCGTTCTCTTTTACTAACAGCAAAATCTACTAAAAAAGATACTGCAAGTATTGCCACAACAAATGCTTGCATTCTAGAGAGACAAAACATTAAGCAATCTTTTCTTCCATCTACTATTGGTCTTAAGGACCATTATAATGATGATAGCGATCATGACAGTTCACTATTGCCAAAACCATCTCCTCCTGAAGCAGTCGCCGTCATCGACGAACAATTATCTCCTGTTTGTGATTATCCTAATTATATAACACCTGATCTTCAAGTAAAAGTTGGAATTTCACCAACTGATGATCAGTCAATTAATAGAGCTTATGAGACACGAGAAATATTAGTCAATCAAACAACTAATCTTAGTCACGAAAATGTTGAAAAACAAACTTCTGTATCGAAACCAGGAGTTCCTCAATCTCTCGGAACTCCACCCGATTCCGCGTATGAGAACAATGCTTTTGCCGGAACTGAAAATATAGATTCAAATGTATCGGTTGACTCCGGGGAAAGAAGTCCTTATGAAGTAGTTCGAGATCTTATTTCTCAGTCAGACTCTTGTGATAGAAGTCAAGATTCCAAATCAGATTCATTACCAAAAGATTCTGATAAAGATAAAAAACTCCAAGACAAGGATAATCTTAATTTAAAGTCAGATGAGAAACGTATTGAAACAGTAGATAATAAATTAGAAGGAAAAGTCATGAAACAAATTGTTAGTGAGATTTTTGCTAAAGAATTAGAGGAAGAAATAGTTAACGGATCTCCAGAAAGAAAAATTATTCACAGCGTGACTAAAACTGAGAAAAACATTATTGATTGGGAAGAAGAGGTGACTAATTTGGATGATGGAAACTATGAAGAGATCCGAAGAGAGGCCTCTCTTATAGCACAGACTATTGTCGGCAAAGCGAAGGAAGAACTCGCAAAAATGCCGCATAAAAATAATATCTCATCTGAAATATCAGATGAAGATCTTGTAGAGCAGGGTTCGATTGAACACGAAGACGGAGATAAGATTTTTGATGATCTCATGTCTTCGCCTTGTAATGAACCAATAGAGGTCGACAGTCAAAACCCCGAACTCACTAAAACACAAAAACGAATCAGTTTTACTGAAAGTGAAACTTTTATTATTAAAGAAGAAAGTTTTGATGAAAAAAGTTCTGTAAAAAGTCCAGAAGATTTGAAACATTCATTATCTGATCCGAGAAAGTCAAGCGATAGTGGAAGTAGATCTGGATCTCAAAAAGAGAAAGAATCGGGTTCTAGTTCTGAAAGTCATTACCTTTCATTTGATGTTTCGGATAGTAGTAAAACTCCGGTCACAAGTCGGCCGACTTCTAGTGAATTTGATTTGACTATAATTCCTGAACAGCAATGTTCAAGTGGTCGCAGCGGTGATGGCAGTGGAGCAGTCGGTCTGTCGGCTTCAGAGTACGAGACATGTGCCACTTCTCAAGAAGGCTCATATGCGACGGCCGCCACTTCACAAGACAGCACTTATTGTACGGCTCGAACCTCATTATGCAGTCACGCGAGTTCGAGAGAATCCACTATTTCTGTTGAATCTGAAAGTTCGGGACATATGGGAGAAATTTCTTCCGAAGCGAGTGAAACAATAATACCGGGCGATGACAGAGAAATGCGCGCTTCACTGTCTGATGACGATAATGATCAAAATGGAAGCGTCACTCCTGTTAACGATGACTTTAAAGAGCCGTTTGACTGTGATATTCCCGAATCAGTCATTAGAAGTGGTATTGAAATGCCGTTTATGTCAGGCAGCAATTGGGAAGTTATTGAACAAAGAGATTCTGATGAAATGCATTCTTCGAGTGCTTTTGAAATGATATCGAGTGAAGAAATTGAAGGAATCCCTCATCAGTCAAACGCTAATTCAAACAGAGCCCCACTCTTACAGTCTAATAACAGTATCGATGAAACAGAACAACATTCACTTTCAGAAAACTCTAATACATGGCATTCATCAAGTGTTGGCACAGCCATCCATATAACAGGTCAGCCCAATTCCGGTAACAGTTCAATCACTAGTTTGGGACAGTTTTCGGGATGCGCTGATTCGACACAATCTGTCTTCAGATCATTTTCAGATTCAGTGAGTTCTCTTGAAAATTTGAACAATAATGATGGACAGCAACAAACATTGCAGATTTCGGAGACCATCACATACAGTAACGGACCCGTAGAAGTCGATTATAACCCTGAATATGATGTCTCAGATTATGAACGCGGCTCTACTCAGTCTCAATCGAGTAGTGCTGTTGTTCAGCATCAAAACGCATCACTAGAAGAAAGAACCTCTTCATCGGATTTAGTATCTGATACACAGATTTCAGACACTCCTCTGGCGTCTCAGAGCTCTTTCTGCAGTAGTATTCTCTCAGAGCAAACTCGACGCCAATTGTCATATGACTTGAGTCCAGAAGTGCATTCAGGCATTGCTGACTCGCTTACAATGGGAAGCGATGACTTGCAGCGCCCGGAATCTCCCATTCCTCCTGAAGTCGAAGATTTAGTTTATCTCGAATCCATCAAAGAATCTATTGATGAATCTTTTCATAAGAAAAACTCTTCGAGTGAATCTCCAAATTTATTATTTGATAAAAATTTGATGTCAGACACAAGTCATATGTGTGAACAACACACAGATCTCTATACACATCAAGAAGTTGATGAAGACATAGATGAGGCTCAATCACAGTTAGGCAGTCAATTAGCTCAGAGCAAACCGATTCCTTTGCCTTCTTCCAGAAGCGGAGAATCGTCTGCCGCCTCATCTCTTAAAGAGTTTGAAAGACTTGAATCAGAGATGAGAGCTAAAGGTAGTCTTCATGGCTCATCCGACTCCATAGGTTCTAGTTATGGGTCAGGAAAGCCAATGCCTGGACGAGGCAGTGATCGCGATGAGCACTCAGTTAGCTCTAGTATTGTTGAGTTTGAAAGGTTCGAAAAAGACTGTTCAGAGGCTGAACGCATCGAAAGGGCTGCTCAAGAAGAAGCGGCACGTCTTTCAGAAATAGAAGAGGGACATGAAAGTCAATCTTCTGATGCCAGTCAAGAAACACTATCAGAAGGAAATGGTGACGATGACGACACTGATTCAGATTATGAGAAGAAAATGTCAGAAATCGATGATATGATGAAATTGACTCAAAATAATGTTGAAAAAATGCGTGGAATCTCAATAGGTATTGATAAGAACATGACATCTGACACACAAACAACTGATTCGAGCTCTACTGATAACATAAGAGATGATAAATTAAAACGTCAATCTCAAGGCTCGAGTGCAAGTGTTGCACAACTATTACTAACGCGAAAAGTTGTATCGACTGAAAGCATGGATTCACACCCAAGAAGTTCTATCTGTTCAACAACTAATACGGAATCATTAATTGATAGAATCGAAGATTTAGACGAAATTCGTGTTGAATATAAAGATGAGAATAAGTCAATGTCTTCTGACTCTATGCAAGAAGACGACAAACTTGAAATCGATTCCATTCATGAACTGGAATTTCAAACGGAAACCACGAGTGGAAATACGAGCACAAAATCAAGTGTAAATGAATCGCTTTCATCACTGATTCACGAAACGACTCACGCCATGACCAGTGATTCTGGACCTGCTTTGGCGACACTGAGAGAAGAGAATGATTTCGATGAAGACTCTCTGAAAGAAAGTTTTCACGGAATTCTTAAGGGCGGAGACTGTATGCTCTCGAGTACTGATTCATTAGAAATAACAAGTTCTGCGGGCACTCATGCCACCTATCATTTAGAGTCGGGATCGGCCATGTCTTCAAGTGTTAATAGTTATCTAACATCAGGAGATGAGTCAACAATGGTTTCCAGTAGTGAAGCGCCTGATTTACTTTTCGGTGCATCGCCTGATCTTTTTGAAAATGTCAATCCAGAACAACAGTTATCTGACCTTCAAAACGATCAGTTGAGACGACTTTTTGAAAATGAACGTAAATTATTAGATCAAAGCAAAGCTGCTTCTGAAGAATCTTCGACTTCTAAACCTGAAGACAATAGTCGTAACCCTTTGAACGATGAATTTGAAGAAATACAAACTTATGATGAAAGAGGAAATCTTAAAGTATTCCGAAGAGTGAAGCGTTCAGTTCCTAATCAACAGACATCTGCATCCAGTTCTTCAGATACTGAAGAAAAGTTTCTTGAGATGCTTAAAAAGTCTGCAGAACCGGGATCTGAAGTGATTGAAGAAGAGAAATCATTTGATGAAAGCGGTGCCATAATTATGAGGCGTACCGTCAAGACTGTGGCCACTCAGGGACCGGATCTTAAGTCTAAATTAGTAACCGGTGTTTCAGCTGATAAAGAAACCGAAGAGTTTCTCGACCCATATACTAAACTCGAGGCGATAACTAATGTCGAAGAATATGAAGGCGTGGATGAATCGGGAAATCCTTTCAAAGTTTATCAGGAGGTGACCATTACTCCAGAAGTGAGAGCTGTCACCTTCACCGGTCCCGACGCTCATCAAAAGTTTGACCAATTCATGAATACCTGGACTGGAGATAAGAACCAACTGATTGAGATCACTAATGCTAACACTTCTCAAACTTCTGATAATGTTGAACATGACACACATGACACACAGTCAGGTAGTTCTAGTTCTTGCCAGTGATTCATGTGTTGTATTTCTTATTTATTTTCCCAACAATTTATTTTTCATTAAACAGTATTAACTCAATTGTATTAAGTTTTATTCCGTTTATATTACAATTATCTATTGAGTTCTTTTATTTCATTATATATTATTCGGTCACAAATTTGATTAATTTATATATTTATTTGAGAAATCATGTTATGTATTATTTATTAATTGTTGTGTATTTTCAAAATACAATTTACTTTTTGGTATTCCTTATTATTTGTAATTCAATTGCGATATAAGTTATTTCATTATAAAATTACTTTATGTAGGTTTTGATGAACAAAATCATAGTGAGAATGATTATATCCCAAACACATGTTATTGTACTTCCCATGAGTACCGAATTGGTATGACTTATCGCTATATTTCTGCTTTGCATTTTTGAACTAAACTTTTTTGGATTTTTAACTTTTGTTTATTTCCACTTTCATTTGAATTGTCATTTTGATTGATTGGTTATTGACTGGTTTATTATTGGTTTTATTCATAATATTCATAAAATGTGCTCTCATTTTGGTTATTATGCATGAGTTTATTTAATTTTCCTCTTCTTTCACAAATTAATGAGAACCGTTGCACACATTTATTCATAGATTTTGGTAAATATAATGGTAAAAAAAGTCTAAACAACGAACCGTCGAGTTTCTCGGGAAATACAAGGTTTGAGATTGATTTGAATGAGCTTTAGTTTGAAGTCTTATGAAATACATTCATTGTTCGCATTACAGAGTAGTGACAGAATCAGTATCTGAAAAGGACGGACACAAGACTGTTATGGAGACTACAATTCATCACTCACAAGAAGAGTCAGACCCACTCCGCGAAAGTATGCAACAAATATTAGATCAGTTTATGACTGATAAAAATGCTAAACTTAACACTTCTTGAAGAAATTTTATATCAAATACCAATCATTAGTTTAGTTTTGCGCCAAAATTTTATTAATATATATCTATTAATATCAAAATTAATTAAAGTCTAAATCAAATCGAAATATGTGTTCAAAAAACATAATCTGAAATAAATTTCAGAATTTTTTTTGAGAAACTTTTTAAAATTCAATAAATTTTTGCGTTAAACTGTTGGTGAGTATAAAACCTGTAGATCTTATTATTGAATAATTGGGCTCAATCTGAATGCATCTCAAATTCGTCGCAAACAAATGATTTGTTAAATTTTTAAACTATTTGTGGGACACACTATTTTTGGTCATTTTGTTAGAGATGGTTAAAGTCCTGTTTTCAGGTGAGATGCAGTCTATTTTCAAAAGTGATTTTATTATTGATTGCAAGAATTTATTGAGTCAAATCTTTTTAAACTTTCAAATTTAACTCATTATAACTCAATCTTTTCTTCTTGTGTTTGCCAACTAATTAAAAATCATTTTCATTGCAGAAACCAACCAATGAGGACATTAAACTCACAATTTTAGACGTAAACTGTTTTCAGATTATGTGATAACAAGAATTCCAATGGTTTGCGTTATCAAATAAAACCAAGTTTCTCATCAAGACTTTATGAATTTTCTTCATTCAGTAGCTTTCATGAACTTTTAATTGAAGATTTACTCTAAAAGAAGTTATTTTCGACAATTTAATGCATTAGCTTTTTTCGCATTTAATTTGATTTTTTCGAAACTGAAGTAAAGGGAATCATAGAAAAGCTTAAATTTTCATTAAAATTTCATAATATATGAGGTCATTATTTCTCTTGTTATTTCTAACGTTAATTATTTTGATGAATGCCTTTGAAGAGTCTCAACTGCATTGCAAGTTAATTGTATGGTTGAATATTTTTACATTAATTATTGTAAATAAAATATTTTAAGGCATGCAAAAAGTATTATATTTGGATTGACATTAAAACTATCACTCAAATCAAAGATTGACTAATTAATTATCTTTAAAAAACTAAAACAATTAAACCTCATTTTGATTTTAAACTCGATTATCGCTGAAATTTCTGATATTTTCTTCCAAACTGGCAATCAATTCGTTGCTTTAATTTTGAATTAATCTTCCAATTGAGTCAATGATACTTACAATGAAGTCTTTGGAAAATTTGATGTACAGTAGAAAATCTAATATGAAATCAAGATCTACTGTACTCTAAGTTGGTTTTCCGTCCTCTGAAGCAAATTTGAATTTTGATTGATTGCAAGTAATGACATGTTTAGGTGGAACAATTGAATTATAGAAACTTTAATACAGGCTAAAATTTGTATAATTTTTGAGTTATTATTACTGACGCCTATATTAGTGTAATTCGATGTACTGTAAAGTAAAGCTGGTCAGTACACCGATTGATACTAAAATGTTGCCACTAAAATGTGATCACTAGTTTGTATGTTCGCCTACCCAACGCTCATACTTTTGAATACACTTATGCTTGAAAAAGTATGAGTGTTCTCCTGTACAGTGGATCATTCGGAAGTAAAGCCGTTTTCTTTTTTTCATTTTATAAATTAAGTTCAAAAGGCGTCAAATTTTGCAGTTAATGTATTCTGACATGAGTATTGACATACATACACGCGTATCAATGGTCGAGCACAACAAAACATAAAGTACACGATTCATGACACTTTTACCGAATGAGTTGCTCATCCATCATACAGGTCGGCCTTTAGGCCTAAAATGGAAAAAAATGTTCAACTGATTCCTGATATCAATATTACAAAACCTAACCTAACCAAAAAGGTATTGGGCGGAAACAGCTTGTGTAGAAACGGCTTAAAGTAGGACCGGCTTAATGACAATTTTAAGTATAATACATCTTTCAATGTATTTTGTGAGAAAACAAAACACAATACATTCAAGTCAACATATTTGTCAAAGCGTTTCTTTGTTGTCAAGATAAGTATTTTCTTTAAAATAGTTTCTTTCACGAGTTATAAAGTTATAATTTACTGAAATGATCGCCCGATTTGTATCATTACTCAAGAGTAACTTTTCAGCTATGATCTCTTCCATTTCGGTTATTAAATCAAAGAAGAATTTTGCTGATCAAAAATAAATCGTTATTTTTATTAAGTTTTTGAGATAAGAAGTCAATCTCTACAGTTCTACTGTATAGAACACATCTTTCATACATTCGTGATCACAATAACTGAACAACTTATTGGTGTATTTGATTTTTGGAAATAAAATCAAAAATATTTTGAGCTCAGTTTTAGGGAAAAGTGAATCTTTCCTAATGTTAAAACAAAAAGGTTTTAGTTAAGGAAAGTTATCATATGAATATATTTAGGGTCGAAATTTATACGTTTAGCACTTTCGACAAAAATGTTTATTTATAGATATTTTTTGCATATTTTTGAAGATTAATGGTTCACATTTGAGTGAAGAGAAAAAATGCATATTCTTTTATCGCTCTCTGAATACGATTTAAGTTGCATTTTGTGTTTGGAAATGTTATTCTTCCCCGCTTGAGTTGAGTCCCTTTAGTTTTATCACATTTATGCAATGCAAGTGAGTATCATTTGGGGATAAGCTCTGCTAAAGTCAGAATGAAATATCAACACAATGCCCAATATATACGTTCTGTTGAAATATTTATCAGTTTACCATCTCTTCCGATGCTTTATGGCAGAGAGAATCAGGTATTACACAAAACAGACAGAACAAACAGATAGCTTTACCCAAACTGTATCTTCCATTATAAAGAGTCCACATATTAAAGCAATGTGTGTCTCCTTTTCTTTGCAAAATCATTGCGATAACTATCATATTGGTTTTGCTTTTGCCTACTTTTGACTTTCAATTTTTAGAGCATTGACTTTTGTGAAACATTAGATTTATGTGAACACATTTAAAAGAGAGCACAACTTTTACTTTAATCAAACTGTGTTCATGCATATGATAAATGATGTTTCATTGAGATCTCACATGTTATGATCGGTCGCATTCACTCTATGCTTTGGGAATACTATACAACTTAATAAATTCAGATTGAATTATACATCAAATTTTGTGTCCACTTATCTTTAATTAAATCTTTATAAAACTTTTTTCTTTAATAGCTATACAAATAATGTTTGTATTGAATTCAAATTCAATTAAGAACTTTGAATAAGTAATTAAAGAAGTAAAAGATAAACTTAAATTATTAAGTATATAATGAGAGAAAATTCTATTTCTATTTTAATTTATGCAAATATTCATTGACTGCATTCTGTGTCATAATTATATGATATATTTATGAATTAAGTGTAAAATTTAATACCATTTGCTCTAAAACTGTTTCAATTAATTTAAATTAAATGCGGTTCAGAGCATGTTTTGTTGCTATTAATTTGTTTTCGAGAAGAGATATAGCATTAAATATTTACATAATTTGTTACAGAATTTGCTTTTAGCGATAGTTTAGGAAAATAGACATCTGTCGAAATGAGAGTCCATGAGATGAGCATTAATAACTTTGCCATTAACTTAGCTTCAAGGGAATTAGTTTGAGATAGACTAGTATAAAATGCACCCAAAATGTTTGGAATCACGCCTCAGTGATGACCGACTGACGGACTCTCTCGTGGCGCCGAATAAATCGAATAATTATGCTCATAATAGCTGACGACACTTAGCAACACAACCTGCTATACCTAACATTAATGAAGTGCACACATACACACGCGTACCTTAACTTCGATCTTCTAATCATAAAACGAAAATTCCCTTCCCTTCCCTCCTTTTCTGGCTTACAGAGTTGTTATGAGTAGAGTCTGAATGACATATCGATACAAACTTATTGGAATAAATATTTCTTTTTTTATTTATGCTGTGAGACATGCCATAAGCATCATGTACTAAAACAGACCCTACAACTAAGCTCTAATACATAAAAGTTTTGGCTATGTTTAGGCAAAACCCCTAATATTGAATCCTCCAATCGGATTATTCTTCACTCTTCAAGAATTATATGCCTTCGGCTGACTAACTCATATCAAACTTATTGTTGAGTTGAGATGTATTGCTGTCAATGATAAGCACTAACTTATAAAAGTATAAAAAAAATCCCCTTTAATATACAGTATTCATGATATTATTTTCGTAAATGTGATGCAAATATAAGCTGAGTGTGAAATTTTCTCATTTGAAACTTGAAAAAACTTGAAAAACTGAAGACATAAGTGCTTTTGTTTTAAAAACATCAAAATTTGACAAATAATGGCTGATCAAAGAGTTATCATCGAAGGAGAAGTGAAACAACGAGATTCAAGAAAGGTTTGGAAAATTTATTTGAAAGATTGGAGCAGATATTTTTGAAGCTATTAATAGATTTTAAAACTGATAAATGTTTTTTAACTTTAATTGAATGCTTTCATCAATAAAGTGGAGACTGAGATGGTGTGTCTTAACAAAGCTTTCTCCAGTGGCTGGTGAGTGATTATACTCTAGAGTCGAGCACATAAGTCGAGCACATAATTGTGAATTGAATATATTTCTGCTAAACTCCTAAATAAGCAAAGTTTACGCTGAACTTATATTAAATTTATAAGTTATAATGCAATATGAGTTTATTTAGAGCTCTCGTAAGACATAGATGTTATTTTATATTTGTAACTGACATTTATTATGCTTGCATTGTGTTCAATGTTATTACAGTGAAACACAATTATTTTGGTGGTCTAATGTGATAGACGTTTAATGACTTGTGTGATAACAAAACCATGAGTTATAGCACACTCAGTGCTTAATAAGTATGAAATACTTTTTACTTAATTTTTGCTCAATTGTTGTTAAATGGAGAACATTTCCACATGAGAGTCATTAAATATGTACAAAAACTTCATCAATTCCTCTGAGCATTAATTGTAATGTTAATCTAATATTAATAAGGAATAAGAAGTAAGGGTGGAGAGAATGAGAGACCAACCATAAGACTTTGATAAGGGTGTATTACTCTGTGCTTTTACACCAGATATCAAAAAGTACGCCATACTATCGTTATATAATCAAATTACTCTTTTAAATTCACTTAAGACATTTTCATTGCAATTTTTTAAATCTATTTTATTCAATAGGAATAATTGAATTCAAGTTTCGACTAAAAGTTTCCAAATTTAATGCAAAGCAACATAAGAATGAGTTATTGAAAATAATTTGATTGAGAATCGGCTGTAAATCCATGAGTATTATTTATAAGTATCATTTGTATTGAAGTACTTGTACTGTATGTTGTAATAGTGGGTGTACTGTATAATTCTCTAACGAAATAGATTGCTTCGAAAATCATTGAAGTTTGAGTAATATTAGGTTTAAATCGGCAACTAATCCGTCAATTCTGTATTCCATCCATTCTATATATTCTGATGATTCGTATACTCAGAGAACTGGTATTAATATATATTATTTGTTATATACTGTACTGCAGTGTATATGAGTGTATGGTTTCTGTGCACACTTTATCTCTAACTTCCCCTTATTTCCAGATTGAAATCTTCTTATACATTGATAATAGTGGAGAGTATGTGTGCCTTTTTGAAAAAGTTATTATCTCATGTATGCGAGTGATATGAACAGCTAAAAGCTGCCAAATGCAGAACTCAAAATCTATTGTGCTGTACGCGGACTCGTTTAATATATATTGTAGAATCGCATCCAATATATTATATGCACTTCTATCCAATACATAGAATGTAATACTGGTCTGTTAGTTATGATTCAGAGTCGTTTCTTCATGCATGAGTTGCGTCCCTTCCTTATGATGCGATTTCAATCTAATTCAATTATAATTCAAAATCGTTAAATCGCTCTATTTGTCTGTATGACTGCTTGTTAGGCTTCATATTATGCTTGAGCTCAGCTTTTATCGCTTTATAACTCAAGTCAAAGTAACTGAAAATCTCATGAAAGTACTGAAAAACACTTTGCGAACAATTATAAATATTAAATATCTATCAATGCCATCATTTGATCTCTGTCATGATTTAGAGCTCAATTTGAACTGTAAAGAGTGACAGCACTTTGAGCCATATATGATATACTCTTATTATATATATATATCATTAGTGGGTATGAAGCTATCAATACTTTCACTGCTTTCTTCATTTTGGTAATCAAGTGAAGTGGATCTGACGATTTTCATCAAAGCACATATGTTTTCTTCTATATTCCGTGAAATACTTCACCTGTCGTCCATCTCTTTTAGATTCGTTGGTCTCCTCTGCCTCTTTGCTTCCTTATAAAAGTTCTTGAGATGTATTACGGAAGAGCACATATTGAACTTCTTATTTCGTTGAAAATAGTTGCCTAACCCACAGATTGGGGCAATTTGTCAATAAAGTAGTGCTTCACTTCACTACTTCCCTGCAGCAAAACTTGGATTCTGCACAAGAAAAGATTGGTAATTGAGATTCTTGATTGCACTGCCAGAGAATATCATAGTATGAGCTCTGCTTTGCTCTCACTTCCTCAATATGTCATACAATTGGCAAAAGCTCCAAATTATGGAAATGTGTCGAATACTTCAATTCAATTCTTCTCGTTCTTATTTTAAACCAAATTCCATGATTCAAGAGTTTAATTTGAAAAGTATTAACAATACAAGTATTGAGTCCATGAAAAAGATCATTAAAATTTGGTTTGAAATTCAATTGAATGATAGAAAAAGCAATTGAAAGAATTCACAATGAGTCGAATTAATTAAAGGTTTATTTAGCATTTTGAGGTCGTATTACTTTTACAAAAGTACAATCAGTTACTTAAAGACATTCTTAGATCCCAGAAAATCCAGTTATAAATTCATATGAAACATGAGGGAAAATAATAATCAGTAATAGCATTGAGTGGTAATGAGGTATTAGTATTGATTAGTGTTTATGAGTTCTGATGTGAATTCTTTAAGTGATTGATTCTCCGGAATGATTGTAAGTAAAAACAAAAAATCTTCTAATCGTCTAATCTTTTACTCATATGACTGAATTGCAAGAAACCCCAAATCAGTTGAAACACATGAGATTCTATTGTTATTATTAATGTGATGGATAAGTCTAATTCGTTTTCTGATTTCTCAATATTAATAGTTTATACAAAAGCTTTGAGAATATGCTTCTAATATGAATTCGATGCTTCATTAAGAGTATTGCACAGGATCTAAAATTGTGAAAACTAGTGATGGAGCGTCTGTTGTTAAGCTTGTGGTAGTTTTCTATAACTTACATACTGTATACATTGATGTGCGGTCACTACAAGACTGTTTTGATATGTATTGGAATAGAAATATGAATAGTCCCTTAGATACTAGTTGCTGTCCACCATAATAAAAGCTCCTATACCTCTGCTACCCAACTGGTCTACCACAACATTTCTCACATTTAAATGTAGGTCTGCAGCCACCACAATAATGGCTTAATGTTTTCATAAACTGTCACAAATCGTCAAAAAACTTACTATTAATTCAGTTTTTAAAGTCTATCCATTATCACCTAATATTTAATTAATCTAAAAGAAAAAATAGTGAGTATTTCATTCACGTCAAGTTGAATGTGAAAGTTATGCAAATGCTGTTTTAACCCCAATAGAGTTTCTAATTTTTTTTAATTTTTTTTAATTTGTAAAACAATAGTGAATAAGTGAGAAATACGTGTGGGAGAAGCTATTTATATCATTTGTTTCATTCATTTTTTGAGACAAATCATCAAAACTTAAACTTCTGAAAGGATTGAAAAAATATATTGTTATAAATATCAAAATTTTATAGTTAGTTGTCTTTGAAAACATTTCCTGAAATCTCTGCTTAAATCCTTGAATTGTGTCTCAATTTCTTCTGTATTGGATTAAAGAACGGAAACTCATCACTCATTCAATAGTTGTATAATCAAAATGTATTGAAGAAGAAAAGATGCACTCATTCATTGATCATTGAGTTTGTTTTCATATGAATCTAACCAAAAGATGCCGACACAATAAAGAAAGTCAATAACTTTTTCAGCACTTTATTGCTTATAACACATCTGTATTAATAATTAAATATTAGATGTAACAAAATGTGAAGCCATTAATTATAAACGTTTACATTCATGTTATTGAAGAGTTTATCCAAACTTTTTCTTTATACAAAGATTCAAAAAATTGATGAGTTTTGAAAGGCGTTGAAAGAAAGGCGTTCCGCTAATGAAATAACTTATTAGTTTGAATTACGAAAAGTTTTCAAACTTTTATTTACTCTGAGTATATGGAAAAGATTTCCTGTTTTTTATAAATTAACTCAAATCTCTTATGAAAAGTTGAGCCAAAAGTTGAACAAAATTGTGATTCTCATTAAAAGCATACGACAAGTTGAGTTCCTTTGAGGGACTCTTCGGCTTTTGAAAAAATTTCGATTTACTTTTCTCATTAAAGAATTTTGAAGGTATTTGATTAAGTGAAGTGCATGTCATGAATCGCATTGTAAATGTATTTATGCACGTATTTTATAATCTAATAACTCTTACATTAATTCTTTTAACTAAAGCACTCAAAGGCATTCTAGAGGTACTCAATAATGTTAACTTTACACTAGAAATGTTTCGCTTTTTTACTTTTCATTCGAAAAACTTTTCATTACTTTCTAAGAAAAATGGTAAAAAATTTGAAAGCATTCATACATAAGATATACTGAACTTCTTCACCGTTGTAACATTCGAAAATCATGTTAAAAGCTTGAGGCGAAAAAGTGTATTATTGTATGTCATTTAGAGTGCACTACACTTTGAATATAACGTTATTCAATGAACTAACTGTATATCTGAGAAATTTCATTATTTAATAGTATCGCATGATATGAACGAATTATAAATGTTTACATTTGTGATTCTCATTTAGATCTCATTTGAATATCAACTTCACTTTGAGCTACCTTTCAATGAATCAAAGTATTAAAACTCTATAAATAATTAAAACTTTAGGTTTAAATATATACCAATACAATAATATTTAAATAGGATTTTAAAGCAATATAATTAGACGATCGTTTTGTTGGAGATGAATCTTTATGTTGTTTATATTAATCCTGCGCTAAATATAGGAATGTGAAGAAAATCTGTAAAGTATGACAGTTGCAAGACTTACCGACTCTGTTAATGAATAGGGAGAATCTCTATCTCCTCGCGATCCCAACTCCACGATAGGGTCTTTTGAGCTACAATTATTTGTTCACTGCCTTATCGATCAATAATCAGTAGTAGTATTTCTCGCTTAAAGAATTCTATTCAGCTCAATGTAATATCCTATCGATGTCATCGGCAACAGACCCCCCGCCGGTCAAATCTCCTATTGAAGGGGATGTCTCTCTAATGCCTGCTCTGAAGCCATTTAATTTGTAACTTTAATACTGGATGTAGTGCTACAGATTTTTCGGGTTTTGTACAAAAGTGTCTTATAATTATCAATGGAGAGCCTATTCCAATAAAAGTCAAGAGTTTTGTTGTTAATTTAATCATACATTACAGAAACCATTAAATTTTCATCAATTGAAGCTATTTTGAAGCATAACTTTTAATTATTGCATCGATCTTTTCAGCAAATATTCATTTAATTGAGTTATGCATTCAATAACAGAAGCTTACAATAGTTTTACGATTTTATTGATAAAAAATATGCGAAATTGGAGTTTGTTATTTCCATGACGATGACATACACCAGTTCTTCATGAATAAAGTGTTGTTAGCAAATAAAACTGTCCTCTAAATGATTTTTGTATATAGAAATACCCATAAGCAGAGCCGCAAACTATCTTTGTAATGATTGTGTCGGAGCCGCAATGGCTTGTGAACGGAATACTTCACTCACTATATTCTTGGATATGTAGTCATTACTTGATGGCCGTGAAAGAAAGAAATAAATAGAAGAAAAGTTGGAAATCTCATGATCTACTGCTAGTCGAAGGCACAAAAACAATTTATCTTTTACTCAATATGACATACAGTTAGAAGAATAAACCATTGTATGGACTTTTTTGCTGCACAAGCCTTCCATTATCAGTTAGCAGTGCATTGGCCTAAATTGAGTAGACTTACAAAATATAACTTGTATTAGTTGCACATCTAATGCATGCATAACTGAACGGATTTATGCATGTGTTTTCTCTTGATAGCTTTATTGATTGCAATTGAACTCTTGCTTTTTACATAATGTGACTCAAAACTATTGTGTCGCAGATTTCAATTGATTCATGCGGTCTGGATATTGAAACTGCATCAGGCATTGCAGGAGATATGCAAATAAGTCCTTTCATTCATATATATTTATAGATGTGGTTCCTCTCAGAATAGGCTTAATTTTCTATTGAAATGATTCAAACTTAATATTACGAATGCGTGTCAGAGCAAAGCTCCAGTTTTTTCTTGTCGCCTTATATTGGAATATTTAAATAAATTTTTGTTGATTGGTTGACAGACACACGCAATTCAAATGAAAAACGAGTCAAGTGCTACACAAAATATATGGTATTATTTCAGACTTCCTTTCAATTTCAAATATTTATATAACTTGAATCGTAGCGTTACATAAAAATTCAATTTAATAAAAACAGTAGCTTTTGTTCGCCAAATAAGTCAAATTCAATGAAAACCATTAATGAAATTTGCGATATTTCATCATGATTTAAAAATAATATTATTTGATTGTACAGAAGTCAACATCAAAAAGATACCCCTCTTTATTAATGGTTTGACTGATGAAAGAACTCAAACAGAGTGTAACACCGGATGAAGTTGTTTCTCTCTTTCTAAGATTTGAGAAAAATTTTGCAAACCTGCGTTAGAAACATCTTAAGTGAGAAAAATTCAATATCTCTTAAGCATTATGATGAAAAAATCTCATTTATTCAGATTACATATGACTTGCAACAAATAAAACGGTCTATCGAAGGTTAGGTTAGGTTAAGATCTTGCTTTTCAGATTCTTTCAAATCATTTTCGTGAACA
>JAQFZT010000600.1:0-22485 GCA_034696325.1 Camisiidae sp.
TTGATTGAGCTCATTGTTATTTAAGGTCTTTTCAAACTTTTTGCTTTGTCAATGAGTCTAATTTTACAGTACAGTAGAATAGTATTTGTATTGCACAAAAGTATATATGTTAAAAATCTCGCTTTTATCTAATTCAGGAACAGTACAGTCTATGAAAAGATATTTTGTTTTACAAGTAAGTATATATCTTTCAAATATTGCAGAAACATAGAAAGATTCGGCAGTGATAGTAAGTTAGGTCTATAGCTTCAGGGTAGTGAGTCAGACTGCTGCAAGGGGAGGTGTAGGTAGAGTGTTAGTACGGTGTCACAAAATCGGAAACTAAGAAGCTCATCTTGACACCCCATTGTTATCTTCAAGTTTACTGAGAAATTTTCCTTTGGTCCCCTCTTTAATATTTTTCAAGTTTACTGGTAGTATATTCTGGTACAAATTTTGTTTTTTCTAGTTTACTGAAGAAGTATACTTTGTTCCTCTTATGCTTTTTCTCTATAAAAGAATTAAAAAGCAATTTTTGAATAAATTATTTTAAAATTTAGCCCCCGAAATTTCTGATATAGCACCCTTGACCTTACCTGGTAATGAGTAATCCTGAAAATTTGAGGTAGGGGTAAACTCATCGGATTCGACAGACAATATTTTCACGAGAAAAATATCCCGGCAATATTTTAGACTCAAATCTTAAGATCTGGTATTTTTCTGCAAAGGGGGACCGATGGTATACTTTTTTCAGTTTTCGAAACTCATGATAGGTTGTACAGTACACCCTGCACACACTCACCCCTTTCTTTTCACTATGCTGTACTGTAAATAATCTTCTCAATAGTTTAGCTTTTCATTCGACGCTTCGTTAACCAAACATAGCCCAACTCTCAACTTAACATAATCCATTTCAACTTAGTTTCAAAATAATGAATTTGATATCTGAGAATGTTAAACTAATTTTTATTTTTAATTGAGTAACAACAACAATCGCCGTTTCATCGTTTGCTGTCCATTTTAATAGATATAGGTCCTGTATCTGAGTACTATTTTTAGATATATGATTAAAAAATTCAGTATATTTTATCGAGAAATTAAATTTGATACATAATTGAGCTTCTACTTGCGGCACTATTAATCTTTTGCTTTCAGCATGAAAAAGCACTAAATTCATTATTTTCTAATTGGATATATCACAAACAATAAAACCATTATTAATTCGAAATTAAGTTAATAAATGCAGATTTAGAAATAAACACTTGTGTTTGTTTCAATGCAAAATCGATCTCAATATACTGTTCCTGAATTAGATAAAAGCGAGATTTTTAACATATAGACATTTGTGCAATACAAATACTATACTATTAGAGATGCTACTGTACTGTAAAATTAGACTCATTGACAAAGCAAAATGTTTGAAAAGACCTTAAATAACAATGAGCTCAATCAAACTACTAAGATATGAAAAATGTCAAATTGAGAGTTTGAGTCGCATGCTTTCATTAACTTTTTCATAACAAACAAATGATTCACATTTATGCCATCAATAGTTATTAGTAATTTAAGAAACTTTTAAAGCCAATGATTGACAAAATTAATCATTGTATTATCAGTTATCTGTAAGTACAGTTGACTTCTGCAAAAAGGTGTGATGCACTCAAGTATATATCTTTCAACTCGCTTTTATCTAATTCAGGAACAGTACAAGTGTTCATAACTGCTAGAATAAATCTTTAAAAAAAATAGTTTGAGGATTAATGAAGTTGAATATGCTTATCATCAAAGCAAGAAAAATCTTCAAATTTTCTCTCATAAGTAAAATTTTTGTACTTTATTCTGGTATTTTAAACTAAATCATAGAAAGCGGGAGATTTCTATCTCCTGCGCAAGTGTTAGGCTGGAGACGGGAGAAGATGTTTGAAAGCGAGAGACTCCATCGTAAAACTGGAGAGTTGGCATTCCTAACAACTACTCATTCACTATAAACAAGATGCACTGTATTCAGACTTGCCGAATAAAGGAGATTGCGATAGGGTTTGACCATATCCGTCGAGTCGAAAAAGTACCTTAGTCTCCCCCTTTGAGGTTTCAATTGCTTTTGAGATTGAGGTTCCAATGAAAGAGCAGTTTCTGCTGAATAAATTAAACTCGTTGACAGTTTTTTGAGAGACTTTCCTCTATTCCGGGAGACTCTACCCTCCCGGAAGGTACTCGTCCGGAGGACGACAGGTTAACCCCTTATTTCCTGATTGATCCGAATTTCTCCGAAGTCACCCTGCTGTTTTAAGACTTTTATTTTTACGCATTCATAGAAACAATTGAAATTCCATAATAGTTATGACAAAAATTTAAATAAACTTCTTAAAAATTTCTTAAAGTCTCTCAAATGATTAATTTATTATCATAAATATTATGAAAAGTTTTGAAAGCCAATTGATAGTTTGAGTGGGACTTTGATAATAATGGGTTCAGATGGTATATGTCCACAAGTTCCCCTTTCGATTCAAGCAAAAATCATAACTTCGTAACGATAAGCTTATGGTGCCCTCAAAATTTGGCAATTTTCCTAATATGATCTGCTTAGAAGCTTCGAAACTTGTAAAGGTCTGCTAACAATTTAGATAGAGTTTGTGTAGATTAGATTGCTTTTCAGAAGAATTGCTAATGTGTCAGTTGCACCTCATTAAGCAGCTATTATATTGTTCTCATTATGAGGTCGTTATAATGAATTGTAAAACTATTATTATTATTAACTAAATAAAAATGACTTGTTTTTCATTCACTAGAAAAAATCAATATAATAGTGTCATATTTATTTAGCATAAAAATATTAAATGAACTCTTATGATAATGACTTTATTCGTTTTGTTCAAACACGAGTTCATAGATTTGTCGTTTCTGTGTGTTTGTATGTTATGGTTGATAACTGTTTGTTGTCCATAACTCATTCTTTCTATATTATTGAAAGATTCTGAAGTTTTTAAAACTTATATATAATTGAGTTTCATTGTTGAGATAAGACTTTACTTTTTTTATGCAACTATAGTTGGAAACAATGCCCAAACCACTATGGGAGGTCCCCTTCCCCTCCACTAACGTCATTAGGTATCATTCGACGGGATAGACGGGAAAAGTGTTCATGGGTTCGATCCAATCGTTGATGGAGGCCAAGAGTTATAGATAGTGTGACCAGATCTGAATCAATCGATTCCTTGAATTTTGAACAAAATATTGCACGAATTCTAACAATTCTAACAATGCCCACCTGAACCGAACCCGAAAACAACTTCCCCATAAACAATAAACTGAGATAGCTTTTCGATTCAATTCGTCAGACTGATTTGAACGACACGTCTCATGACTTGATAGCATACCCGATTCTTCAAAAACCTCACCTAAACTTTCAACAAAATAAACATAAAAATCGGTTCTAGTGCTTTCAGCTTTGGCGCCGACCTAGCGCTTTTGGCCTAATAGTACAGAAGCTTTCATATGTCTGTTCCAATTGATCTCTTAGTAAATGAGATAAAACTTCTAATATATTGACTTATCAATTTTCATTCCAATGTTGAAGGATAAGTAATCTTTATTGTAGTTATTGTTTTCACCCTATTATAACTACAATATCCGCTTTGGTCTAGTGGTCAAAATCACAGATTGGCTCACATGTTTTGTATTCGAATCTGCCCACAGGTCCACATATTTTTTAAATAATTTTTTTTTGTGACAAATGAATTGATAATGCACTCAAAAATTGATAATTTAATACTAATCGATCAATTGGAAGAGACATATGAAAGTTATGTAAAGCAATACAGAATATTACAATTATGAGAAACTCTCTTAAATGAATTGGTGTGGATCCTAAAATCAATTGATTATTTATATCACATTGAAAAATATATGTAAATTTTGCTCATGAAATCATCATCAGAGCGAAAAGTCTATTGATTGAGTGCCATAAATTGGCATTCATTACAATAATGTTTATTGGGTTGTGATTTGTTATTATGGTTGTAAAAATGACTGGAGCTGAGACTAAATTTGCCAGATTTCTCATGTGTAATTCCTTGACTTTTGAACATATCCTTCAATTTTGTCCGGTACATTCCGGAACAAACATTTTTCAATAGGACGTATTGATGTTTTATTTTTTCTAGAGAAATATATTTTGTTATTGTATTGTGTACAGAAGTTTTCATATATCTGTTCCTATTGGTCGATTAGTATTCAATTTATCAAATTTGAGTTCATTATCAACTTATTTATCACAAAAACAAAAAAAGATATCTTTAAAAATATGTAGACCCGGGCTGATTGGAAGCCAAAACCTACATGTCCAGATTCGAATAATTTGACCACTAGACCACAGAGGCTTGTAATGAAATGTAATTGTAAAAACAATAACTACAATAAAGATTACTGATCATTCAACATAAAAATGAAAATTGATAAGTCAATGTATTAGAAGTTTTATCTCATTTACTAAGAGATCAATTGGAATACACATATGAAAACTTCTGTACTTGTGTCTAATTAATAGATTTTTATTTGCTATAAATATTTGAAAATCATTTACTCTGCCAGCATTTGTCATATTAAAATTCAATCTACTCCTATCATTTGCCTAATATTCTTCATTGTGCTAAAGAAGCGTTCAATGAAATCGTTACAAAAAGGAATAGCCTTTATTGTTCGATAAACAGTTTCGAAAAGTATCATAACCTTCATTCCGGGACATTTTTTAGTCAAAGAATGACCCTTTCCTCCCGTCGGAACTCAGAAGTCAATTCCGGTACTGTATCGGCCATTCCGGGGACGTCCGGCAACGCTAGCTGAAACTCAAGTTTCTGTTGAGAAGTTTCCTATCTAGTCTCGATCGAAGGTTAGGTTAGGATAGGTAAAGAAGGCAAATTGGTTTTAACGGGAGCATTTCGTTTAGTCTAAATTCACTTCGTTTAAATTAATTTGGTCTAAAAACCTGTTTTACTGCTCTGAAAGCTTATTGAGCTCTGAATGCAATATTGAATTGTTCTGAAGCTTTAAAATACCCATTTTACGAGTTATCATAAATTGAATATAATTTAGGATAAGCTCAAGTCGTCATTAATATAACAATATAATAGAATCAAGTGTTATTTCAAATTTCACTGTTTCAAAAGTTTATTTCGATATCATTTCATATGTGAGGCAGTGCCGTAGCTACCATAGGGGCCCCCAGATATTTTTAGGCATCTAAATGTACATCTGTGAACATGTGAACTATAATTATCATCTTATGGAAATTTTACCTTTTAATATACTTGGCCCCCACGCTGGCTATGGTACTGATGTGGGGATCAAGTAGTTCAGTCCTTAGGGACAGCTTTGGTATTAAATCAACGATGTTTAAAATAACTAGATTTCAATAAGAAAATAAGTATATACAGTACTTCTCATAAATGACTTACACGGTTTTCATAGATTCAATTCAATTAGGTTTAGTTTATTTTGGAGTTTGAAAATGGGGTAATTTTTTGAGAATTAGTAATTAGGTAATTGAAAACAGAGTTGAATTTAGACGAAATCAATTAAGATGAAGTGAATTTGGGTCAAAAGAGGTGTAGCCTTTTCAACCCTATATTTAGTGCTATATTTTAGAAAAGTGTTAGAATTTTAGAATTCGTGATGTAATCAAAAGAGTTTATTGATTCGTACTTTCTGTCTTCCTGTCATCAACAATAAGATGAAAACTTCAATATTGTAGCCAAAAAATTATAGATTTTATAATTACAAAATTTCAGTATAATTGAATAATTTACATATAGTCTAAAACTTATAAATTTCATGATTATAAAAACATAATTTGCAGATTCTTATCATTTAAATTAATAACTCTGTAACTATTTCACTACGAGTTTTAATACTGAATCAGCCTTGTTAATTAAAAAACATAATTTGATAAATTCCTTTATTCTAATGTATGGACCGCTAATTTCGGGATATTCTATAAATATTCCAATAAATATAGTGAAAAATCATAACATTTTTAATTGTAGAAAAATATATGGCATTTTGATTGAATGCATTGAATTTTCTTCCTAATGCTCAAGAAAATCAACTGATGCTCGAAGTATAGTTTTTTTAGACTCGGGATCTCATTTCTTGAAAGCACCCGCCACAGTTAGTTAACCTTCTTCTATCTTATATATATATATATATAGAATACTTGAAAAAATTGACCAAAAAATAAATCTATTCTTTCAGTTAAATTTTACTCTTTTGTAATAAATATGACCATTAACATAGACAACAATTTTTGGAAGAAATGAAGAGTTCATTGAACAATTACATATAAAAATTTTCAATTGTACAAATATTATGTCTTTAATTTAACAGAACAAAAAAAGTAAAATAAATCATTGTAAATATTCAATAAATAAATTTCAAACTGTAATAAATAAAAGCTTATATAGCTCAATACCTTGAAATCTATTGAGTTCTCATTGTGTGTTGTTTTATCTGTCTCTTCCCTTTCGTAGTCGCCGTACCGACATCAGGTCCGTAGGACCTCTGTCTGATAGGTCATGATTAAACAACAACTGTATTTACAGTATTCATAAATAAGCAAAAGAATCTCATTATTCGAAAAATGGCCAATAGTTTGAAACAGAAACCTTATTTATTAAAATTTACTTCTGAAAAAAAATTCATCAGAATTCAAAAGGACAACTGAATTTACTCCATTCATATCTGTAGAAGTGAAAAGATCTTTCTTAGTATATAAATCACTTCTATCTGATTTATAGAAAATAATAAGAAAGTTCATTGTTATTCAATTTAATGATTTCTTGTAAACTTATGTCTTTTTAATTACTTATAATTTATTTATTTACTTTTTTGGGATTCTATTTAATGAAGACGTAATTGTTGTAGAATTAAAATATTTTTCAAGTCATTGTTCTATAAACTCTTCATTTCTTCCCGAAATTGCCGTCTCTGACCATTAGTTTTATATCTGATCGGATGGATATAAAAATAAAATTAGAGAAAGGAAAAACTCATTTAATTACATAATGAACTCAATTCATACCTCAAACAGAAAACATGTGTAAAGATTATTTAGGAAATTGAAATAAAAACTTGCCATTTCATTGATTAAGTTGAGTTTTTTCTATTTCAAGCAAAATATACTCATTTCTTATTATCAATTGAGTTTTCAATTTATCTAATGAATAGTGAATTAATTTATTAAAGCAGTTGAAAGATTTATTAAATTTCTATATACAAACTTATTTTGAGGTTAATTTTTTCCAGCGTTACATTGAAATGGAATTAATATGATTTATATACAAATCACTCGTTTAGCTGAAGGTGTGGTTTTCTCACGAAATCCTAACTTTTGAAAAAAATGATTGAAATATTGATGACACAAATTGCAGATTTGTATTGGTGTCATTTTGCGCTCAATTTCACTTTGCATACCAAATATAAGGGCGTCTTTTCAATGCTTTCTTCAACATAATCGATTGCTCAGTCAATCAGCTATTCTTGAAGGGAATAATTTTTCACTTTACTTTTGCATATATTTTTGAAGTACTGGTAAACGAAAAATTGAAATATATTCTATTTTAAACATTATTTGGAGTAACTTTTAAAAACTTTTAGAATTAAACCCTTAGTTTAAGTGCATTTCATAATTTTTATGTTTTCATATATCTATTCGTTTATTTATAATCTGATTTTGTCTTTATTTGATAACAGCGGTTCCTATTAATGGTCACAAAACAATGATTTTATCCCCGCTCTCAATGTTAGCTGAAGAAGCGGAACAACCCATTTATGTAGTGGCTGAAGAAGAGGGGAAAGCAGTACTTCCATGCAATGTGACGCGACCTGTCAATGATACCATTGATTTGATACTATGGTTTAGAGGTGATGCTGAAACTGCACTCTATTCACTCGATGCTAGAAAGGCTCCCATTCAAAGAGCTAAACATTTTCCAAGTGATGATCTCAGTTCTCGTGCATATATTGACATAACTGGAAGGTTGGTATCAAAAATATTTTTAACAATTTTTCATCTTAACTTAATTGTTTACTACCATTTGTCACTGAACTAAAATTTTCGATCAAATAAGATGTAATCTTATCTAATTTCTTACAAACATTGAAACAAAAGATCTTGACTGCAAAACACATTATAGTTTGACTAATGTTAATTCGCTTACTACTCATTTGGCTCACTTAATCTTAAGCTAAGCCAAGTGACAATAGTCCAAACCAAACAATCCCAGCTCAAGTTTAGCCCATACTCTTCACTAGTTTTTATGTTGTCTTAATAAATTAATTTTATTTAAATTATTTCTTTTCATTTCAGACCAACAGCTCTTGTTGTGGAATCAGTAAAAGGTAAGCCTTAGCAGTAGAGACAGACGAGTCAACGAAAACGCAATACTCTTTCACTTTAAGAATCACAGCTGGACTTTAGAATCGGTCCCTAGAAATGCATTGAAAGTAACAGAAACTGAATAAGTACAGTGTCGACAATTACTTAGAGTGTTCGTACTTTATGTTTTCTGGTTAGCATTTGAAGAGGCATTTCATACATAAACTATATTGAGATAAGCCTTTTGTTTTTAACCCAAATTTAACCAATAAACCTCTTTTGTGGATACTGTACTATCTATGACTTTTGATGCAATTGTTGGGTCTATTGTAAAGTGCTGCCACTCTTAAAGTGAATCAGAACAATAGATATATAACACAGCACTGAATTTCATGCATTACTATATAATGTTATGGAATAAATAATAGTGCTCTCACATGATTAGAGGTATATTGTAAGTTAATACCAAATCAAAATATAATTTCTAAGAAATTGTAAACTTAGTTCCTTTGCACAAATAACTACTGCATCCATACAACTATTACTTTAGATATTTTTAAAAATAAGAAAAATATTATTTAGACTGTGTCAATGCCATAGTAAGAAAGGGTCCAATGGGACTAAATATGAAACTAAAATTGTCTGGTGGGGCTTTCAATTCAAATTGAGAGAAAACTTCAGCTAATTCCTAATATCACACTTAAAAACTCAATTATAAGATATTTGAAAATAAAAGGACAAATTTATTTTGTATTATATTTGTTCAATAAAAATAGGAAAGTTTCATTTGTTGTACAGTCATTAAAAACCCTACCCGCACTGTTTTTGATGATTTTCTAAACCTTAACTTTGAAGATATCGAGTAAAATTTTTTTTGAGTGAATGGTTTGATGGAACCAAACTTTCAACTTTTCACATTTCATCCGCTTCTGCACGGTCTGTCAATGTAGCTAGGTAATGTGCTCAGAAAAACTCAATAAAAATTTTCAAATTCTGATCACTACATTCAAAAATATTTTAAAAATTTAAGTGTACATGCATTTTTGTTTGACTTAAAATTTTTTATCTTCGAAGTTACAGTATCTCAAAATTAAAAAACTTGGATGTTCGGTGATGCATTAGATAATTATTTCTCAACCGAAAATTTTCAAATTGGTATCAAATGAAAACTTTTTAGAAGCTCTTTCAAGATATCATATTGAAATCGATATTGGATTGCAATTACGATAATTATATAGCTTCAGTTAATTTTATACTCATTTATATTTAAAAAAACATATTGAATTTCATAACAATGCAAAAATACATAGGAAAATAATTAAAGTTATAATTATTGAAATCACAGTTCAATTATTGTCAATGATATCTTAAAAGAGCTTCTAAAAAACTTTCATTTGATACCAATTTGAAAATTTTCGCTTAAGAAATAAATGTGTAATGCAAGTTTTTGAAGTTTAAGTTGCTGAAACTCTGAAGATAAAATTTTTTAAGTCAAATATAAATACACTTATACTTTTAAAATATTTTTGAATGTACTGATCAGAATTTGAAAATTTTTATTGGGTTTTTCTGAGCACATTACCTAGCTACATTGATAGACCGTGCAGAAGCGGATGAAATGTGAAAAGTTCGTTCCATCAAACCATACACTCAAAAAAAACTTTACCCGAAATCATCAAAGTTAAGGTAGGTTTTTTTTAATGACTGTACAAGGATCGATCATTCAAATAAACATTTTGCATTTGTAAAGTCATGCAAATCTGAAAAAGGCCAACGCATGCCACCTTACATTTTTGTCCAGACTTAAGTACAAAATTTAATTTGAATAATACCCCCATACAGATTTGAAAATAGATGCATTCAACAGAACTCGTTGAGATGAGTCAAATCATACGATTTTTAATGGAGTCACGCCTACTCATTCTCGATATAAGCCTACTTTTATAAATTTTATATTTTGAAAAGTGAGCGTATCAAATGAACGGGTAGGCGTGGCTTCACTAAAAATCGTATGATTTGACTCGTCTCAACGAGTTCTATTGAATGCAACTATTTTCAAATCTGTAATAAAATTTTGTACTTAAGTCTGGTGTAAGTCTGGTGTACAGTAAGTCTGGTCAAAAGTGTAAAGTGGCATATGTTGGCTCTGTTGAGATTTGCACAACTTTACATACAGTATACTGTAAATTTACATTACGATATAATGCAGTGACTTTTCTTCTGCTAAAATATATATGTAATTTTTGATTGAGTTGAGTGGCATTACAGTTTATACATGTAATTGAGTGAACAATAGAATACCATTGAATGACCCATATTTTCCATCTTATCATCGTATTCAGAGAAAAGATTACAGTATTTTTGCTTATTATAATTCATTTAAATGATCAAACATTTTGTTTATGCTTTTATACTAAATGATGAGAAAATGTATTTCAAAATAATAATAATAATTGGATCATTTTTCTCAAAGCCGGTGACGCCGGAGAATATAAGTGTCGGATTGACTTCCGAAAGGGTCGAACGCAATACCGAAGCGTACAATTGGAAGTAATCGGTATTTATATTATAATACCTTAGAAATTGATACAACTCTTATTATATAATTTAATGCTTTTATTACTAAATTATTTAATGTCAGTGCCTCCTAAAGAAGTGATAATAATGGATGAATATGGACAGAGATTGCGCGATCCGGTCGGGCCTTACAATGAAGGCGCGCATCTCACTGTCATCTGTGAAGCTGAAGGCGGTATGAGATATAAAACTATTTTTATTATTATATAAATAGAATCATATTTTGCTTAATATTTTCAAATATTGATCACAAAGTATTGAACTGTGGCTTTGCCTAAACACTTGCTAACTCTGAAACTGTATACAGTAATATTTAGCAAAATTCATTTGAAATAATCATATTTTGCTTTTATATATAGCACATATCATAAAAACAAATAAATCTTTAATTTAACTTATCATTTCTTTAAGTTAGACCTTAGTTTACATTATTTAAGTACAAAATTCAAGTATCGGGTGATGAGTATTAGTTTAGGGCAAAAGTTTTTAAATTGATGGGTTTCTCAAATATTTTGATATCGATTTTTTGTCTGTTTTACAGTTCAAACTAGAGCTTGATTTCGATCGAGGGTTAAGTTAGAGAAAAGAGACTGATAAATATCGACGACTTGTTATAACTTAAGTCCTATAGAATGACGATTTCATGTTTTGAAATTGCAAATTCTGCTTTAATAAGCATTTAATTAAATGTTTAAAATAAGTAAAAAATATAATCCAAATCTTGATAAATTAATGTAAATATTTTCTGTGCAGTTATTTGTACAGCTGTCCACCCATACAAAAAGTCCACAAAACAGTCCCCGTCTACAAACATTTTTTTGTATTCATACATCATATGTATTTAATCTATGAATACCAGTAATACAATCCATGTCTATTAAATACAATACATGTTAAGCATTTTTATAGAAACGCGACATTTAATTTTTTATGTGATTGTTTAAAATCATTGAAGATTAGTAGTCAAGTATCTAACTTAAGTAGAGTTGATAAATTGATTCTTTCTCATTTACATTTAATGGAATATTTTAAGAATAAGCTTAAGAGAATCAATTTTCTTTAATATTTCAATTTCTTCAAACTTTGATAATAATCAGACCTTAATTTGCTGAACGAAAAGCTCTACTGATAATCCCTTATTAACTATATGATTAATTAAACAATATTCGAGTCTTGATATGAATGTTGTTTTATTATTTCATGCAAAGTTTATTAGAATGCAAATCTTTATATTAAATTCGTTCATTTTAATTGAGAAAAATGGTTATTAGAAATGTAAAAGTTGATAATTTACTACTATTGAAACTGCTAGCGATCAATGCTCTCGTGCATAACATGTTTTTCTATGTATTTTGCATGGAACTTGTTTTGGGGGAAAGACCAATAATCATCGCTAGCAGTTTCAATAGTAGTAAGGTTAACTTTACCTCAAACACTTCATTTTTCATATTCATACCTTATTTGAAAAATTAAACTTCAATTAGCTTGAAGTAAAGCTTGAGCTTATCCTCAAATTGCAGTTGAGCTTAAGTTGTATTACAACAATGCATGACTTGTTATTAGGGGTGCCAACCATTCCGATTAGGCTCGACTTTTTCTGTGTTATTGTCCCAGCCCAAACCCAAAAGGCTCAAAATACCGACCCGCCCGAAACTTTGCAATGACTAAAACTTTAATTATATTTGATTCAATTCTCGGATTAATGTAAAACATACACAGAAATCATATTAAATCAAAGTTAGGTCTTATTATTATAACTGAGAGTTTGTCTATTTTTTCTTGATCTAAAAGGTTATTTTTCAATACGTAATTGTATGGTAACAGAAGTATGGGATTATTAAACTCGTGTTATTTCGATTCATGTAAATTAAGTTAACTTTTCAATCTCTTAAAAATTGGAGTCAATTAAATTAAATTAAGTCTTTTGGTAATCACATCTTCACTTTAAATAATAATTATTTACTTTAATACATTTTATTTATTATACGAGTTTCATAATTGCACACTTCTGTTACACACTGCAGCTATCATTTGAATATAGTGTCAAAGCTTAAAATTTAAGTTTTTTGTACAGTTTAGAATATAATGCAATGCAATATAATATAGTAATAATGCATTTCAGTATTAAGTTTTATGTTACACTTGACGGGATTGTCAGGTTCGGCCGTTTTCCAGCCGACTCCTATAACTCGAACCCGCCCGACATTTCCGTCACTTTGTCAACCGGAAAACCCCGACTTTTTCAGGTTCAATCCGACCCGCCCGACTACTTAAGTGGCCCGATGAACATCCCTAATTACGATTTGGAGGAAAAGCTCATGAATTCAAGTGATGACTGGTTCAGGTCAAACGGGAAGCCATTTCTCCAGTTTCCAGAAAATTTTGAGCGAAAAAGCTCTAATTAATATATTTAAAGTTCTGAATCTGCAATTTCCCTTTTTGCAAAAGTCAAGCCTCATCTAGAAATTAATCTTTTATGAGGGATTATTTGAACGGACACGGCCGTAACCAGCTTTGGGGCGAGGGTGGCTGTAGTCCCCCAGAGATTTTCAAATATTGATTATTCAAGTGTAAAATTGAGAATGAGTTTAAGTTTTAGCCCCACAAGACATGTTTATCCGATTATTTAGCCCCAAAAGAATGCTTAGCTCCCTATTCAGCCCCACCACACATAATTAACCTTTAAAAAAGAAGGGGAAGAAAGAACGGACCAATATTCGATTGAATTTCACTTGGAATGGGTTATATATATCCCAAATATTGGTTTCCGGAAATGAAAGGGGGTCGACTAGTGGAGGTTTGAATTTTAAAATTCTTTTGGCTTTATTTTTCAACTCAACTATCCTAAAGGAGGAAATTTTTTCAACTCCACTTAAGGTGGAGAATCTATATCTCAAATATGATGTGTCTAGGTTGAAGAGGATTGAATTATCCCTCCAAAAACATTTCATCTATTTATCAAGTTAAGAAAAGAATTTTTGGGAAAATATTTTAAAAATTTCTTGTTAAGTATTAATTCTCAAGAAACCCTTCGGATCTGTTTGAGGGCGCCGGAATAAGTTGGGATTGTCTTAAAATACAGAATATGCTTCGAATAATCTTGGATTTTAAAAAACTCAAAGTTTTGCTTCGAAAATTTGATTATTACCTAAAATAAGGAAAGTGTCATCGACTATAAAGTCATCTATAGTTAGTTAGAACTCATCCAGAATTTAAAATGTTTTTCAAGTCAAAAATTCATAAAAGTAAAAGGAATCTAAATTCATAATTAAATCCATTTGATTGATAAGTACAGAGTATTTAATTAAATGAATTAAATGAATACTATTCAATAATACTTAGTATTGAAGAATCGTTTTGATAGAATGCGAGTTTAGAGTTAATATGTGATTGCATTGAGAAAGTGATTGTAATTTTCTGTAAATTAAATGTTAAACCTTGTTTGATAGGTAAACCGCGTCCGAATGTCTGGTGGTTGAAAGACAGTAACCTATTGGACGATAGCTGGACTCTCACACCTCAGGGAATAGTCCGAAACGAATTGGTTATAACACGTTTGTTGCGAACCGATCACAAGACAATTCTGACATGTCAGGCAACCAACTCTAATCTTACAAAACCAGTCACTAGTTCCATAACGCTTGAGTTGAATCGTAAGTTAAATTTTTTAAACTTATGGACATTTTTATTTTTTGCGCGATTGCAGTCTCTCAGAGATCGTATAATACAAGCACTTGAGTGATGACCACTTTCTCATTCAAGATGAATAATTTCGCTGTCACTTGTATTATACGATGAATGGATTTTCTTTTCTTTCACTTCTTTCAGTTCATCATTTTTATTCTTATCAATATTGTATTTTTTCGTTTGCGAAACAGAGAATACCATAAACTCACGAGTAGTTATCTCTTAATATTGAGACACTTCTCAAGATAAATAGAATTCTATGCATTGCAACTGATGTCTAGCGATACTATTTACTCAGTTATAACTACATTGTATACAGGGTGGCCACCTCTCAAACAACATCCGGGAAAATCCCGGAAAAAGAGGTCAACCTCCTGTCTCCCAGACGAGTACCTTCCGGGAGGTGAGACTCTCCCGCAATACAGAAAAATGCTTCAAAATAGGGAAAATGTAGAAGTCAAAGCATTATATTTAAGAATTATTGCAATAAAAGTTATTAAACAATAAAGGACTGCACTTTTTATTTTGTATTTTTCATGACTTTATTTGTCCACGAATTCTATGATTATTTACTTTTGAGCGATTAATAGATTGCGAGGTCTGTGGTTTGAGCTCATTTTCATCTATTGAATAATTTAAATTTGATTTTTATTTGAAAAAAGTCACAAAGAGTATCTCACAGACACTCTCCTCTAAGAAAGTAAAAGTAGAAATTATCAAGTTTGGTAGTGATTACTAAAAAATTACAATTTAAACTTTGGCTCAAAAATAGCTCATAAATTTTATTCAAACTTCAATATCAAATTTGAAAGGAGTCCGAAATCTAACATAAAATACTCATTTAAAAATTTCGAAGCATTAATATGAGCTTACTTTTCTTTTTAGGCGTCATTTATTTAGCTGTGGATGTATAAAAATTAGAATTTTAGACCCCTACCCCGTCTCAACACACCCCTGAAAGCTTTCATATATCCCGAAATATAGTACGCACTCATTTTAGTTTGTACCCCCCCTGATAATAAAAAACAACTTATTTTTACTGCTATGAATTAAATTTGAGTTTCTTTATGAATAAATTACAAAACAATTCCGTTGTTTAAGCTATAAATACATTTTTTCACAATTTCGTTGAATTAAAATGTAAATGTTTTTGACTGAACCCCCCCCGTTCGCGTGCGTGCACTTTTGATTTATCCCCCCCCCCTATAGACATGCATGCTTTTGCACGCTTTTGACTGACTTCCCCCTCCCTGACTGCGTGCGCACTAAATAAATTTATCTAATTTTAATTGATAGATGTATGAACTCATTTTTCTCAACGTTTAAAGAGGTAGAAAAATGTTAGATTTCCGAAAAAGTAGATACTCTTGCTATGACTTTTCATAGTTTAAAAGATTGTGTTTTAAAGTTAAATACTTTTCTTTAAAAAATTATTTGAGTTCAAACACATTTCTTTTTATATATAATTATTTTTCTCTATTATTAGGCTTCTATTGAATTAATGAACTTTTGATTATTAAAAATGAATTGATTTGAATGACTTCAAAAGCTTTAATTCTTGAATAGTTCGTCCGATAGACGTAAAGATAACAACACTTCACAGACCTATTTTGGCTGACTTTAAATTAGAAGTAGTTTGTGAATCGGGTGGTTCACGACCACCAGCATTGGTCACGTGGTGGAAAGGATCTAAACGACTGTCGCACACAACTGAAGAAATCAGTAAAAACGAAAATTTCACCAAAAGTACAGTGCATTTCACGCCATCGATTGATGATAACGGAAAGATCCTTTCGTGTCGCGCCGATCACGCAATACTTCCAGATTCTGCACTCGAGGACTCATGGATTCTCGATGTTTACTGTATGTAAAACTCATTTTATTAGTTGTTTTATTAAATCAGCATTTCATATGATTTTCTCAATATTCATTAATTATAAGAAACTTTATTGAGACAATTCTTTTTTTGAGTATATTTCACAATCTTTAATCAACTATGAATTTAAATGAATGAAAGACCTGCAAATTAGTATTTTATCATTTTTGCAACAATTAAACACTTCATTGTATTCAAATTTTTAAGTTAAAAAAATTTCAATATTTTTGTAACAATTAAAGTACAGAAGTTTTCAAATAAGCATTAATTTTGATCTCTTAGTAAATGAGGTTAAGCTTATTACTGATAAATTTTCATTCCTATGTTGAAAGAAGAATAATCTTTATTGTATTTTTTTTATAATACTATTATTTCATCGACAGTTTGCTCTAAAGGTTAAAGTGGTTGACAAATGACAGGTTTTGTGTTTGAATAGGCTCAGGACCACATATTTTTTCAACTAATTTTTTTTGTGACAAATGAGTTGATACTAAACTAAAATTTGATGGTTTAATACTAAGAGACCAAAATAAATGCTTATATGAAAACTTGTGTACTATCAATAGGTATTAGGTCTCCCTTCGACAACTGTATCAATTCGTTCCAAAATACGGTCCCACACAAAATGTCAAAATTTGAAACTTAACATTAAATTAACTCAATATAAATGATTTTAAAGCAACTTTATTTTCATATCAAAATAATGTTTAAAAATGGTTCAAATTTAAACTTGAAAAATAAATCATTGAGAAAATAGATTACATTCCTTAGATTACTATTGCTATTTATTTCCGAAAGATTAACTATAACTCCTTATTCACAATGAATTTGTTAACATGAAAAATAAGTTGAGTAATAACTAAATTAGTAAGAACTTAGCTTAAGCAATAAATTAAATTTCAATTATATTTAGCAAAATATTGGTGGCGATCAATACTTAATGAACCCATTTTCAGATATAATTACAAAAATCAGTCAAAAGTTTTCTTTGTTTTTTAAATTTGAATCATTTTTAAACATTTATTTTGATTTGAACGCCTAAGCGAAAGAGGAGCGTTAATAAAAACATTTTTTTATCTAAACGGCTTAAGAAATATAATTATAAAATGAACCTTTCATTTATTGATAAATGAGAACTGAGTCACACAATCTTCGAAATTTCAAAATATCGAACATTGGATTTAAAAGTTTAAGCTAAGAGTTTGAACATTTTCTAATTGTTTTGATAAAAAAAACATTACACATAATGAGTGTATGAATGAAAGTTATATAAATAACTCAAGAACTGTTCAAACTCTTAGCTTAAACTAGTGTTGATTCCGTTACTAATTTTTATTTCTATTCCCGTTCCCGTTCTGTTCCTAACTTTCATTTCTATTCTCGTTCCCGTTCCAAGAATAGGAACGGGAATAGCAATTTTTTCTATTCCTATTCCGTTCCTGATTTTTTCACTTTCTATTCCCGTTCCCGTTCCGTTCCTAACTTTCATTTCTATTCCCGTTTCCGTTCTAAGAACAGGAACAATTTTGATTTCTATTCCTATTCCTATTCTTGGAAAGGAATCAACACTAGCTTAAACTTTGATATTTTATTATTATTTGAGAATTTTGAAGGCTATGTGACTCAGTACTGATCTTATATAAAATGTAAATTAATACTTAAATGCCTTAAGCCCTTTAGATAGAAAAATATTCCACTAACGCTCCTCTTTCGCTTCGACGTTTACTTGAAAATAATATTTGCTTTAAATTAATTCATATTAACTCATTTTAAGGTTAAATTTTAACTGACATTTTGTGCTGACGGTACTAATGGGTATAGGTGTCAAAGGGAGAGTCATATCAATGGTGTCGATTAATTCCCTAGACTTATATGAGTTTTTTAGACTAAAAGGTTCTATATGGTGAACGCTAGTACGTGGTTATATCGAATTATAATATGAAATATAAATTATATCGAAAAAAATAATTATTATATAATTTTAATTGCAAATATTGAATATAAAAATGTTTAGAGAGCTATCTTAGACCTGCACTCAAATACAATTTCAAAGACAAACTCAATCTTCTCAATACAATGCAACATTAAGCTTAAATGTCAAGGTTGAACAGGTGGAACAATCCGTTATCGTGGAATTTAGGCTTACCTTTAAACTTAATGCACACATTCACTGATTTTATCTAAGTTATCACTCTCAAAGCATTTTTTTAAATTTCAATTTCATGCAAAATATTATAAATTTAACTGAATTTTGTGCAAATTGTGCAAATATTGTTTTTTAGGAACATAATTTATATTGTGCAACCGAATTTTTAGCCTTTGCAACTCATATAAGTCTAAGGAATTAGTCGACACCCTTTACCAAATTACGATGCATTTTCTAAAAATATTGAATTTAATTTGTTTAAACACTTTAAAGCATTAATAAGAATCTATAGTTTACTTGTTTTGCAAATTTCTTAAACTAAATAATGAGAAACATCTAAGCCATCATAAGATTGAGAGAGGGATCAGTGTTACGCTACAGGTAGTGGCAATAGTGGCAAACTTATTGGATTCGATACGCAATATTTTCTCGAAAAAATAATTGCCGCTAATTTTTTAACTAATGTTTTCCCCAAAATTTTCAAAAACTATCTCAAATGGAAGTTATTCAATGAAAAATACCACTCAATCTTATGAAATGGACTCCAATGTTAAAATAGAGTGAATACTTGTGATTAATATTAAAAAATAATTAAAGACAATTAATTAATTTTGTTATTACATGACAGACACACCACGACTGACAGTATCATTAGGAGCGAGTATACATCACGATCAAGTACGTGAAGGCAGTAATGTCTCATTCGAGTGTCATGTTGTGGCCAATCCTCCTGTCTCTGAGATTGGCTGGAAATATGACCACAAGATTTTAACAACTAATGTAAACAATGCCTTCATCAGTGGTAATTCACTATTTCTAACAAAAGTCATGCGACAAAATTCAGGAAAATATAGATGTGTTGCGGCTAATGCTGAAGGAGAGGGAGAGAGCGATGACATAAATCTCAAGATTCTATGTATGTATTGTTGCAAATATTTGTTTTTTAGTCCTAAATGAGAATAAGAGTATTTTCATTCTTAAAATATATACAACATATGAACGCCAACATGCATGCGTCGGCTATCGCGAGTTAACGCATTTTTTTAATTATTGTCAAATCCTTGAGTTCAACTCATAATTTAATGATATAAAAAAATTCAGGGTATGTTCTAATGGTCAAAGATATTGACGAATCAAAATGTATTGATTTAGTTATTTATATATGATTAGCATCAAGTTATTTATTGCGCGAAACTTTGAACTCATTTTTCTCGTTTGTACGCATTAAGAGATAGCCGACGCATGTTTGGTCAAATATCAGTCATATTTGTAATACTGTATTATAAATTGAAAGATTTCCACTTATAATATTATAATGAATGAATGAATTGGCCCGTCAAAAATTTTTACATTCAGATCATTTATTTGAAAGATTATTTTGGAAAATCCTAAGTTTGAATCTCTAGGTTTCAGAAGCCTTAATATTTAAGTTGTTAGGATTTTGAGCCTGAAATTAAGTTAAATAGTTTCATCAAAACTCTCTTTGAGGGCTAACTATGGGGTGTCTAATAAGTAAGTCGGCTGTGCGGTCGTATCAAACTGTTCCTTTCGTTGTGACTTTTGCAACAAAATTTTCATACATTGTGTATCGTATTTTTTTTCTTAGATTTGATTTTAATCAAATATTATATGTTAACTCCACACATATTAATGTTCAATTAATAATTGCAATCTTTAGTATTCTTGTTATATTAATTAATTATATAATAACATACGAACAGATGCACCGATTTGTAAAGCAGATCAAAGAATCATTTATGGAGTTGCGAAGCGTGAGCCAATTCGAGTGCCTTGTGATGTCGAAGCAGATCCGCCACAAGTGACCTTTAGATGGACTTTTAACAATAGCTACGAATTGGTTCCCGTGAAAAACTTTGTTAGCGCTAAAACTCGATCCATTGCTACTTATGCTCCCAGAAGTAAATATGGTTACGGAGAGCTTTACTGTTGGGCCAGAAATAAAGTGGGAGAACAGCGTGACCCCTGTGTCTTCAGTGTTATACCTGCCGGTCCTCCTCAAGCCGTTCGTAATTGTCTTGTAGGCAATCAAAGTACTGAAGGACTTGTTGTGAAGTGTGAACACGGAGATGATGGAGGTTTGGAACAAAACTTTCATTTAGAAGTATATCAATCAGAAGACGGACGACTTCTGTCAAACTGGAGCTCTATTAAAGCGCCCATATTTGAAGTGTCGGGACTACCGATTGCCACCTCTTTTGTTTTAGTTCTTTATGCTGCAAATGCTAAGGGAAGAAGCAATTATGTCACTCTCACTGCCACAACATTGCCTTTTCTTAATCGTTCAAATGGTAATACATTTTAGATAAATAGTACTTATCTATAAATATTAGTTTATATCAGTTTATAAGGCGGCTGATCAATCACTTTTCTGGTCCTATAGCATGTCTAGTTAAGTAAATAAATAGCGTTTCCTCACACAAGTTTCCAAATTATTTTCAATTATATTATTTGAAATGCTCCGAACAATATTTTTTTCATAACAATTTAGTCAGAGTTCTATATTTTCTATAGAACTTATATTATTGCTTCTCTTTGAGTTCCAGTGCGGAGTTTTAACTTTCTATACACTGTGTTCCTCAGTCTGAGTATTTAATATATTTTCCTCTTTACAAATAATTTTCTTAAATAATGGTTTCAATATTATTGAATTAATAGCAAAAATTGATTAATTAAATTTAATTAACATTGTAATTGTTACATGATATTATGCCAATTATGCCAATTATGTCAAAAAGGTTTTCACCTTATATTCAATTTGACATTATTCTAAAATATAATAAACACAGTTTACATACCAATCAAATTGATAATTCAAAATTTGTATTATAAATTTAAATTAAACTCAAAATACTGAACATTTATTAATAATGCGATAACTTTTCGGAACCATTTTTAGTTAAAAATTTCAAATCATGGAATAAGTTATTCTCATCAAAATATTAAAATTATGGATATTTTATTCTAATTTTGTTTACATTTTTTTTGCTTTAGAAGTCGGTATAAAACCTGTGATATATTTATTAATATTGGTGGTGGGCTCTCTTGTTATAGCAGCAACTGTTATAATGATCATTTCAAAAGTCAGAGCAATCGATCAAAATAAGGGTTAGTATAAACTAATACCACTAGTAGTATATACTGTACCACCAAAATATGTAGTGTTTGTTACTTCTTTCAAAATATCAATTAAATCAAAGCTTTCTCACATATTTCTTATTGAATTCATTATTAAATAGTAGTCGGTATTAGAGAGAAACGAGGTTCTCGAGTCTCAAAATTTTTTTCCCTTCAAGTATCGGTTTCGAGTCTAGATTTCTCGAATTTTCAAAAACATTAAAAACTTTATTTTTTTGAGAATTAAATCATCCAATTCTTAATGTTTCGTTACATTTAAACTTTACAAACATTAAGTGCTTCCAATTTTTATTAAAAAATACTAGTTCAACGACTAATAATAATAATATTATTATTATTATTATTTTTATTTTGGTTTCACAATTTGAAACAGAGGTGCTGAACCGATTTCTTTCGGGGTGCAAAATGTCAAAAATTGTGATTTGACGAATGCATTGGATGCGCCAAAACTATGCGGTTTTTCAAAAGAAATTTCCCGCCAAAAAAAATTTCTGCCCATTACTACATTCTTATTTTTTCTAATCAACTTGATTGAAATACACAAAACAGACAATAATAATCATCAGTTATTCAGTTATTTTCCAATGTATTTTTCTTTGTTATAAAATTTAAAATTTATTTTTCGATTTGAATAAACAGAAGTTTAAAATGAATAGGAAAATAATTTTCAGCTGTATAATTATTGGAATGGCA